>JAFBJU010000601.1:764525-874525 GCA_016785305.1 Colistium nudipinnis
GAAAGGGAAGGAAGGCTGATGAACGACGAATGGAAAGATGGCATCTGGAAGAACGTTCAAAGTTTAAGGGCAAGCCGCCACTTTTCTCTGGCGTTGACTTTACATACGGTATCTGCACAAGTCACACACACGCAGACACACGCGCACACACACAACACCACCTTAAACAATTCTGAGACCCACACACATAATTGGACCTTCTGAAAACACACATTTTTATATTCCCCCCCCGCCGGGATGAATGCTACATGCAGCCGGGTCTCATTCCAACATGAACTAATAAAAGTGCCCTTGTCTTTAAAAAGCTCCTGTGGAATGGCTGGGATGAGACACAGCTGCCAGGGGGACCACCAGGATACAGGACACGCCCCCACACCAGTCCTGGATCAGGATCACATTAATGTGGATCAACCCATCTGTCTTCCACCGTCATTGAATTCACCTCTAAAAATAGCCAGTATTAAACTCAGACCATATCCACTTTTTTTTAATATATCACTACTATGAAATGTGTTTTATGAATCTATAAAAAATAAATGACACCGTCAGAACACACACACACACACACACACACACACACACACACACACACACACACACACACACACACACACACACACACACACACACACACACACGTTGTGAAAGAGAGGTCAAAAACTCAGAGGTCAAACAGCTTCAAGTAAAAAACTATTCACACCCCCACACAAGCATCCATCACATTGATGATGACGACAGTGGAAGTCCGTCAGTGGTAAATATCACGCTGAGGTCAAAGGTCAAAGGTCTGGAGCAACACGCGCACACAGGGAATAAACCCACATCCACAGTTCTACGACACAAGCTTCACCGAATATCAGCCAGAATCCAGAATCGTTTTCACAAATCTGTGCAAAGCCACACACACAAATGCTGTGAACTCACACTTGTGATCTAACACACACACACACACACAGACAGACAGACAGACAGACAGACACACGGGCTGTGCGCACAATCTGCCCGCTCAGCTGGCTCCACCCGGCTGCAGCACCGTGGGATTGGCAGGGATTCCTCACCGTGGTTCACCCAGGGTGCGACAACCATGAGAGGAAAACATTGAAATCTCTCTCTGGACTTCAGTTATATTTTTATTTGTATACTGACATTTGTTATTTTGTTTTTCTGCAACTTTAGAATTAACAAAAGTTCAAAATGTTTTTTGCTGAGGATGCAGGAAAAAAAACGGCCAAAAAGTGAAACTTTTAACCAGGCCTGTTTTCCATTATCAGCACGGTGTTTCCAGGCCTGACGTGTTATGACTACAACATACAACACTTTTAATGTTTTTTTTTTAAAACCTGCACAGATAAAGCACCCAATAAATCTGGCGTGAGTGGTGTTAACCTGCTGTCAGAGCTCCAGAGAGCCGAAAACATTATCTAAACAGCTGCGGGCAAATCAAATACGACCTCAGAGTATTATTCTATTCTACAACATGTTATTGACAAGGTGCCAACATAATCAACAAAGTGAGATTTTAAATGACATATAAAAAATAAAAAAAAGCCGAGTGATACGAGGCCAACATCCGACCCGCCTCAAACTGCTCTGCTCTGATCATTTTACATAACGCGAAAGGATAAAAGAAACGTTTGTTTGACACGGATGTGTCAGAAACGGGCGTGAATGGGAAAAAAAAGTGACATCGGACACCTGGGTGTACGTGTTTGTGTGTGTGTGTGAGAAATGAGTAATTTTCCCTAAAAACTTCACCAAAACTTAAATATTTAAATTACATCAAGTAAAAAGACGAATTTAATGACATTTAGGACATACCGTTAATCTGTTAACGTGAATTTTTTTCAATTGAACCAATGTCATATACAATATTTTTAAAAATGTAATGTTAAATTGCAAATGTGCATTCATGCATATTTTGTCGTCAATGTGACACAAGCTACTGATGAAAACAGCAAAATTATACCTGACCTTTCACTAACCTCGAGAATATATCAGTACATATATTGTATTTTTGGTAATTGTTAAGTGTGTGTGTGTGTATGTGTGTGTGTGTGTTTTTTTGTTTTCTTTGTATGTCCCTGCTCCGGCTGAGAACTGAAAACATTCACAGATCCCTAAAGGCGCTCCGTGTCAAAGCAACAGGCAATGGAGACGTCAGATATGAAACCTACACGTCGTCTGCTGCAGGGGTCGAGGGAGGGGTGTGAAGAGATGGAGTTATGACTGCTCAACGACAACACACACTTTCACATTAACACACACACACACTCAAGGATATATAAACATTCAAGGCTGAAGGCCTCGCCACCAACAGCGTTTACTTCAACAATCTTTTTTTTGAAATGCTTAAAATAAGAAATTCTTGCCTAGGTACATTACAAGTTATATTTCACATCAGGGCTGCTTACTACGGAAACGAGAAATTGACTCTTATGGTTTTGAAACCCAGAGTCTGGCCCTGTCAATTCACCTGCTCTATTCTATCTTTATTTCCCAGTCAGGCTCGCACGAGATGTGTATAAGAGACAGCACACACACACACACACACAGGTTGTGAAAGAGAGGTCAAAAACTCAGAGGTCAAACAGCTTCAAGAAAGTGTGAATTTCATCTTTGATCACAGAAAAGAGTTCACGTTTAAGGAGGACATAATCAACAAACTTAAGAAAAACAATAACTATTGAAAAAGACACTCCCTCTTACAGGGTATATATAATACTATAATATAATATATAATATATATATTTCAGCGCCTTTCAGTCCACAGAGCAGAACCGTGTGAACTATTTGAGCCACAGTAGCGAGTGTGACCCCTGTTGACCTCTCGGCAGTCAGTCAAGAGCCAATCTCCTCGGCAAGGTCACATTTAAACTGAAGTTAAACTGCACCAAAGGCGTCAGTCAGGAGGAACCACAACCTGAGGCGTTAGGACCCGTCAGGTGCACACAGACACTGACTAAGCTGAAGGCCCCCGGGGTCAGGCGAGTTCTATTTGCGCCTTAAAACGTCATAGACGGTATTTTTTTTTCGATCACAGGAGTAACAAAGGATCGCAAGATCCTCTTTTCCTCTGTCGTACTGTAAATTTTATACTGCATTTTTTGTCACCCAGATCATACCTTAAATACATTCACATGTATTATTGTTTACGGTAAATTTCAAATTTTGTATGGTTTAGTCATCTCAATCACATACACACATATATACATATATGTGTGTATATACTGTATATATACAGATATATATATATACATATATATATAAACACATATATATATATATACACATATATATGTGTATATACGCGCACACACACACCACCTTAAACAATTCATATATATATATATATATATACTGTACATATATATATATATATCAACTGCATCTATTTACATTTTCTCTATCACTCTGTAAATTAAGATTGCATATTATTATATTCTTATTTCATCCAAAGTGTAATTTTCAATTGAATACACTGTAGAAATACATTGTATGTAATTTTATAATCGAGACTGTATATTTTTTATTTTTGCATATTTTATTCTGTATTTTCTCTATTTCAGCTCATGTACTGTTTATCTCTACTGCTGCAACGCCACGAATTTCCCCTCCATGGGACAATAAAGTAATATCTTATCTCATGAACTGGCGAAATACAAATCAGACCAAACAAAAAACACTTTGATGTCGTCATTATTCACTACGAACCCCGAGTTCAAGCATTGGAATATCAAAGAGTGGAATGAAACAGCCAGCAAAGGCCTCTGTGATTTGAAAAATCAGCGCAGCTTCACTCACCCGGTCTTTGTCATCGGCCACATCGCAGAGGACGTCGTCCAGATCCAGGATGCCGCCGTCACCGTGCTCCAACCGGTGGACCTGCAGCCAGTAGGTAGCATCCTGGAAACAAGAGAAGAAGAAAATACATTTTAAAACCATCAACAGCAAAGAAAAAAAAAAAAGGGGATGCGAGTGAAAGATTAATGTTAAGAGAGTGTTTAATGTTTATAAAAGGTTTTGACAGAAGAAAGCTGATATTGATCAAAGTCTTTTAGATGTCAAACACACACTTGAGATTAATGTTTTTTTTATCCGTTTCTGCCTCTACACGGATGGAGATTCTAAAACTTCGGTGGAATCCCAACCACAGAATCTATTGCAAAACTGAATCCAACTTCATGGAAATAATAAAGGAGGTGAAGAGAAGAGAGATGGACGAGGAGCCAAGCAAAGTGAGTGGGGGGGGGGGGGGGAAAAGGAGAATGATGAACTAGGGGGGGAGAAAAGGAGAATGATGAACTAACTGTGAGAATATTTAAACAAAAATGCAATAAAGCTCAAAGATGTATGAAGGAATGAGATCGGCATCCCATCATTAATATTAACATGACCGAGTCATAGCCACGAGGTGGTGGGAGAATTACAGAGGTAAAGAAATATGTAGTACGATCTATGCAAGATGTTTTAGGTGATGCGATTGTTGGCATTATTTCTTGAATATGTTTCTTATCGTATGACGAGGAATATTATGCAAAGAAGTCTAAAATTTCAAGAAACAATAATATGAAATATATTTGTTAAGGACAAAAAATAAATGAATAAAATCCCAAATAAAAATCACAATTGGTGGAGAAACAAAGAAGGAGGAGAGATAATAAAGAGCAATGCAGGATATATTTGCGTTTTCTACACAACATCACGTCAGCGACACACACACACACACACGCACACACGCACACACGCACACACAGTTCGACAGGCTGCAGTGACACATGTCAAGGTCGGTGACGGCGTGTGTCGCTTTGTGTAACCTCCGACACAGGCGCCCCGTGGATTCCAGCTGATGGAAGCTCGCACGCACCCGCCTGTGATTACTGAAGGCTTTTGTGTGTGTGTGTGTGTGTGTGTGCGTGCGTGCGTGCTAAAACACATTTCAGTCACTTGTTTTGGATGAATAGGAAAATCCCCAGAAAAACCAGAGAGTTGTGTTTATGACAACAAGAAAAAGAGCCAATACTGTTTTTGAGAAAACACTGGTTTCATGTTGGTCACATCCTACTGGATTTGACTTTTTTTTTTTTCTTTCTTTTTTTCCACAGACACAATAAATAAATAATAATAAATGTCATTATATTCAAGCTTTTATAGAAGATTCTGTTAAACACAGATCTGAGGAAACTGCGTGACAATAGAAATGATAAGCTTGTGAAGTCAACCCAATTTCCTATAGTATGTTTCTGTTGGGACTTTAAAGACACATCAAAGAGTTTGTGTGTGTGTGTGTGTGTGCGTGTGTGTGTGTGTGTGTGTGTGTGTGTGTGTGAGAGTGTGTTCTCATTCTGTGTGTGCAACTTCATCTAGTAAAAATAGCCCACAGCAAACATCACGGTGCCAAACTTGAGATGGGACCAGGTCACGTAGTAAACAAGGTTATAGCATGTCAGAGATGGAAAAACAAGACACACACAGACACACACAGACACACACAGACACACACAAATCTCTTTGATGTTGTGACCTCCACTCTTTTCTTCAGACTCGCACGCTTGTCTGTTTGGTCTCATCCATCATCTGAAAGACAGAGGATTTAAACGTCTATCACTCTCTCCAGCTCCCTCTAGGCCTAATTGCGATACTAATCTGACAGACCCTAATCTTAAGTATAGTTAAAAAAAAAAAAAAAAAAAGAGTCAGATCTGGAGTCAGATCAAAGAAGACACTGACTGCTGTAGCCCACATGAGCGCAGAGGACCTGGAAGCTGGCCACGGTGTGTGTGTGTGTGTGTGTGTGTGCGTGTGCGCGTGTGTAGCAGGGGATTGGAAACAGCACCATAAAAAGGAAGCTCCACAAATAGATTCCCATCCACAAAGCCCAGGTGAGAGTGAATCATCCTCAGCCTGATATTAGTGGTTATTTGATGAAATAATAACTTCAGCTGATTTATTTATTTTTTCAAATGCAAATATCCAGCGAATGAGAGTAAAACGTATAAAAAAAAAAAACACGACACAAAAGTAATATAACGGTGCACCAGGAAGTTTCTGCGCACGGAGATGACTCTTCATCATGTCTGTGTCTCTTTGTGTTTTGCTTTTCTTTATTAATCTGGCGCACCCCTTCATTCGCGTTCAATAATAATTGTCTTCATCTTTTTCCACAGAATCCTTTTTGATTTCTTGACCATTACCTCTTTTTTTTTTTGTTCTTACTAAAACTTGAATCGAACCCTGTCCTGCACTCGACACGCATTAGGAAGTGTTTTATATTCAGGAAGCTCTGCAGCGAGTCCTCCATCCAGCTCCCTTTAACCCTGCGGTGATGTGGGTTTACGGCACATCAAAAGGCAGCTGTTGTGTAGCTCTTCGTTTGCAAGTTCAGTGTGCGTTTTTTTCCCCCCCGGTTACTTAAAAATGCTCTTTGCTATAGCACCTTGTGTCCTCCACACTCTTAATCTGATTAGAACGGATTGTGGGTGAAGAAGGAAAAAAAAAAAACACACACATTCGAAACAGAGAAGATCTGAAGGAATAATTAAGTGATTGTAGATTTGGGATTAAGGGGGGGGGGTGATTAAAACCAAGGCCAGATGGACCAAAGTCATTTTAAGGCAATAAAGTGGTGGAAGCTGCTAAACCGGGGACAAAAAGGCCACAACCCTAACACAATCTTTGCTGACACGTGTGTTATCCTCACAGCAGGCAACACAAATGAACAACCGATTATAGACATACAGGAGGCTTATTATCCTTTAACTTCAAATGTGGGATTCCTCTAGGCACCGACATAGAGTTTCTATTTATAACTCACTGTGATAAGGTAAAACTTTTAACTTAACAAAGTCAGACTTAATTACAGGAATCAAATAAAATGTTATGAAACTGAAATACTAAAATCAAGAAAAAAGTCAACAAACTTTTAAATTGAAATACATTATGTCTGTATGGTCACTTTATAACCTTTAAATCCAGTAGACTTTCTAATTACTTTTTTTCCCAACTTCTATTTATTTATTCAAATATAACCGCTTCCACCGCTTCGTTGTCGTCTCATGTTCGTACGTGTGCTACAAAAACTACACACTTCATGTGACCTGCACTGCTCAGGTTCAAAGCAAGGTTGAAGCAAGAAACAAAAGAGCCTTTCACTGCACAGCATAATGACACCACTGAGTGTGTGTGTGTGTGTGTGTGTGTGTGTGTGTGTGTGTGTGTGTGTGTGTGTGTGCGTGTGTGCGTGTGTGTGTGTGTGTGTGTGTGAAATTGGAAAATGCCGTTCAAGTGTGACGTGATGTGTGTAGAAACCACAGACGGGTTGTGTGCACAAAGAAAGACGTGTTTGCGTAGAGAGGAGGACGACAACAAGGAGCTACAAAAAATATGACGCTGTAAAAAAATAAAAATAAATCCCCACACGTGAAATCAAAGTGTAATCTAAAAAGATTTTATTTGATTCTGGATACCTTTTCCCCCCGTCACCAGTGTCCCGCACAATTCAAGATGCCAAACATTCCTCCACATGTGCAAGTGCCAAGTGGAATTCGAGGGTCTGGACCGCAGCCAAAATCACTGCTTGCCAGTTACTGGGAGCAAGACTCACTTCTGACCCGCCCCGCTGCGCCGGGCCATGCGTGTACGTGCGGGGCCGCGGTCCGGAGTCATAAATACTGAGTCTGCATGGGGAGGAGGATTTAAATCAAACCAGCGATAAACGTCCCAGAGAGGAGGCTGCATCCCACATTCTCTAGCTTTCTTCATATGTCTTGATCTCCATCTGCCCTTTTTCTTCAAAAATACCAATAAATATGAATCACAACTCTCAGTAACAACTGCCATCAAGTGGGATTTTACCAGTGCTGCTACTTTGAAGTTTCCAGGCAGATCCAAATATCACACACACGCACACACACACGCACACACACACACACACACACGCATTGAACAGTTGCGTTCCATGTTGTGGTCCTCACAATGAGCCAAATAATTGTGACGTGGGCACAGAAAACACTTTGGATGGTCAAAAATAAAGCTGACGACGGAAAAACCCAATCATAAATTTAAATAATAAACAGTGATAAGACGAACAGATGTTTTTTGGTTTTGTTTTGTTTTTTTACATATAAACCAAAAGTTGAAACTATAAAGGAGCAGAATAAAATAAAAACTAATTTATATAGAGAACAACACTCATTCAGAACCATGATGACAAACAGACTTCAGAACAGTTCAGTCTCAGTTTTTGTCATGTATTTTATACATGCTTCAATGCAACAGATACAGGTACGAGGCAAACAATGCCTACACAAACACACACACACACACACACACACACACTAGAAGTAGGGCCAAATCAAGGTCAAAGCTGTATCACGCAATCTATCCATGTTTCCATTCAGCTCTACTAATGTTGCAGCCTCAGTCCTGGAGAAAAACAACCAGAGGAGGAAAAGTCAAGTCGAGACAGAAACCAGAGACCAACACCGGCAACAACAACAACAACAAAAAAACACTGCAATGGCACCGAGCCCCAAACAGAACAATGAGGCCATTCAACGCGTCGCCTCGTATCTGATCAAAACTGTTTAAGGTTTTTTACTACTCTCTTAAAATAGTCCAAATTACACTCGGACTACCAGCAGACATTTAAACAGAGGCAGGTAGGATTAGTCCGCAGAGGTTATAATTATACGGCATATCAAGCTTTGACTGCACCAAACAACACCGCCTTTATTCCAGCGTCTGCACAGTTTGCAATGCATGATGGGAGCAAAAGAGAATTGAAAAAAAACCAAAGGCAACCTGTGCAGAATGCACGCGAACAAGGAGGACGAGGCCTCGGTGTGTCAGAGGAACAGCCCGGCAGCCTCGTTAACAGGGTGATGAATCATTTAAAGGAGGAAGGAGAGGAAGGAGAAGGAAGAAAAACGTTGGGCAGATGTGTTCCTCAGAGCTGAGAGGAAGATGGCAGGGAGCGGGCCTCGTACATGACTTTACGGTTTTACCCCCTGATATATGAATTATACCCTGCTGTTCCATTTAAAAAAGGATATAAATAAATAAATAAAAACTCTACTTACAAATAGTTTGTAAATCATCAGCCTCTTTAAAATGTGTTTGCACACTGAACGTTGCCATTGAGGTTTAATTCTATTTATTTGGATATAAGTTAAAAAGTAAAAAAAAAAAAAGTGAAATTATGATTTCTAAATAAAACTAATTATAATTATATATATATATATATATATATTCTGTGCCTAGGTAGCACATCGACACACCTTCTTTAATTAATCCGCTGCTACAACAATAAGCAGCTTAGCAGAGGAGAAGCTTTTAGGATCAACATGAGAACGCACCGGCCGTGACCTTCACACAGGTTGTACATTAACTTACTGATGCTAATTTTTTTTTCAATCAATGGATTCCCGAGAGGATGCTGATAAGGTATGTTTTCTCACCAAACAGAGCTAAAGAAGAGGCAGGAACTCAATAATCAGATTTTTCCACCAGTAACTGGTTGTTTCTAATAATTTTGTAAAGAAAAACCAACCTTAAAATCATCTACACTGACAATAAAGCATGAAGGGGAAAAAAACACAAAAACAGCATTAAAACACATACTTTCAATATTTTATTGAAGAAGGAACTCACAACAGCCTCAGTCTGTGGTTGTTATGTGAGGCGCGATGGTGGTGGCACAGGGGAGGGGGGGAAAAAAGCCTCCACGCTGAAATATCTCTGCAATGTTTGACATTAGCGTTGGTTTGAAAGGAAAATCTGAACATTTCTGAATAAATCAGAACAATTCAGTTGTGTGCTATTAAACTGTAATAATCAAAAATACTCAGTGCATAATAATCATGGTGAACTACCCGAACAAATAAAGAACAACTATTTATAGTCAACTATCCAGGATCACTCACAGGAAACTGTGGGCACTGAAACTCCAAATATGGTAAATCACAGCCCACACAAAAGCCATCCCCTTTAAAAAAAAATCCAACAGTGCAAAATAACTTACTGAATTCAAAAACAAAAGCAAAGGATCCCCAGGTCAATTGGAGAAAACAATGCCAACTGTTCTTTTTCTAGGAGTCAGTGTAAGTTCAGAGGAAATGGGGTAGACATATATATATATATATATATATATATATATATATATATATATATATCTTAGGATGTTTTTTTCCCCCAAAAGGCAAAGCGAGAAAGAAGACTGCTTCCAGAAGCTAGCAACAGTCCACGACGTGTGCCTTTATTTTTAATAGTCAAAATTGATATTGTGATGATAGTCACACACACACTCCACTGTTCACTCACTCATTCATGTTTTTTTAATCAGCTGGTGTACCGAGACTGTGCGTCTTTCATAGACGCACAATCCCCATCCTGTGACTCGGCTCAGGTGGTTCCTGGTGAGCATTAATGTGTACATGTCAACAAGTGAATGTTGCACTACAACACTATAAAAAGCTAAATCCACAACAGACGCGTCCACGGGCTGCAACACTGCCACAAAAACTCACAACACACAAAAATGCACACTGAGCACATGAATAACACAGTGACAGGAGCAAGAATGTAGAGAGTGCAGAGATAAATTGTGTTTGCAGAGAAAGGTGATGTTCACACAACTCACGCACACAAAAACACACACTCCTGTACCTGACAGGACTTCCTCCTCAGAGTAAAGTTGTGTTTCCACATCTCATCTGCACTACAAAAAACTGCACACACGCATTCCTCTGATTGCCTTGTAGCAGCTAATCCACGACAAACCACCTGCTTGTGCACCGGTATGTGTGTGTGTGCGTGTGTGTGTGCGTGTGCGTGTGCGTGTGTGTGTGTGTGTGTGTGCATGACACTTAATGCAAACATGTGTGTGCGTGTTGTGTGTAACTGCACTCGAGTTCTGGACAGCGATGTGAAAGGAGGCACACGCTGTGACACAATAACCTGATCTCCTACTTCAGACACTGTGGATCAGATTGCCAACGTGTTATTGATACTCTGGCACGCCAACAAAAAAATACACACACATACACACACACACACACACACACACACACACACCGGCTGAAGTGTTGTGTTAATTCCACTCATGTTTCATGCCATGTTTTAGTCTGTTTTATTATAAGTATTATACGTTTTTATATAGTATAGCATAGTATAATAGTTCTACATAATTAGTCTTAATTTTTTAATCATAAATGTATGATTTTTTCTAAATGTTGCTGGCTTTGTATTTAATATTTTTATTATTATTATTATTATAAAGCGCTGTCTACTAATGATTTGATCAGTAAAAGAAAAACCTTATTGCCAAAATTAAAAAAAATAATAGTATTGATCTTTATCACATCCAGCAGGTTACCATGGAAACAGCGGATCAAAAATTAACATGGACAAAGTATACAAGCGCGTGCAAGTTTCCCCACAAAGTCAATTTTCTTAGGCATGAAAGTTGATGTAACAACTCTATTGATTATTGATCAGGTATAAAAAGGTGATCAAGTAATAACTAATTTAATAGATTTACCGAAAGGAGCAAAATAAACATTTATGCATCTACAAATGGCATAAAAACATCAAACTATGAATCGGGGGTAACACCCACCAGTTCATCTTAAAATTCAAAAAAAGTTAGACTTTTATTTTGACAGTCCATCTAAGGTCATCATGAATAATTATATATAAATCTGAGCTTTTCCTCCTCCAAAGTGCACAAACACTGGAAATATCCCCTCATCCATATAACTCATCCTTTTATGGAAGAGAGCCACGAGCCACGAGCCGCGCTGCTGCAGATAGTAACAGCACAGCTGTGTCCGTGGGAGGCAATGCGCGCGCGCACTCACACACACACACACTCAACAGATGACCCTTTAACAAACACTAAAACCTCTTAATCTCCCTTAACACAGCCTTAAATTTGGCTTTGTTCCTCAACAGCACCGACAGAAGCTCGGCCAAGAGGAGCGTTGGTCCTCTCCAACAGCGAGACGTACCACGGGCTGTCCGAGGACGATAAACAGAAAACATCGCTATGGAGACGACCCCGACATCATCATCAACGCGGGAGCTCTCATCCAATCACAACTTAGAGTGGGAGGATGGGGTGGCGACGGTTGTCCCCCCCCCCCCGATGGTCCCAAAGGGGGTTGGGTTTGCGTGATGGGACGATGGGAGCAAACCACAGAGGCGCACGGGTCCCAGTTTAAATCTGAAGCTGAATTTAAATGTGTCAATGTAAAGAGATGACTGATTGTGCACGCATCACAAAAGTGATAAGATAAGGAGGATAATGAAGGATGAGCTTGAGAGTGGTGACGATGATGGCTACACACCAAAGACAAAAATGTGAGAAAGAAGAAGATACCTAATATAAATAATTAAAGATAAATAATAACATGAAATTAAAAAGAAAATATTATAAACCCAAAATGGAAGAACTGCCAATTTGTATGAAAACACGTTCAAACATGTTGTGGCCCAGGCTGCACACACCTTGGCCACTCTCCCTCCCATCATAACGAAAAGGAGGATTACAGGAAGCGACGCACACACGCACGCGCACACATGCACACGCGCACACACACACGAATGGTTTTTCTGACGAAAGCGTCTGATGACACCTACGCCTGAAACATCACCAAAAAAAACTTCACGTAGCTCCACTCCTGATCCAGTTATGAAGCGGAATGTTATCTGTGGGATTGGGAGATCTTCTACAAGAGGGGTGGCAGTAGTGCTGGGTAACAGTTGGTCAAGGGGCAGAGGATGATTTGTGTAAAACACAAGAGTGGCAACACAACAGAGCCACTACGGCCTCTCTGTCTGCCGGCGTCATGTGACCATCTCCACATCGCTGCCAACGACCTCGGCTGCGTCAGATTACACCTTGGCAAATGGAAAGTGAATAGGCTTAGAGATATGTCCTATTACACATTATATGTGCTATTGAGTGCACACACAGGCACACGCACAAACACACACACACGCTCACAAACAAACGACTTGACTGATGGCACCCACTGTGCAAAAATATTCCTGACGTGGCCCACGTCCACTGATACACACAACGACACAACTTAGGCATGTCATGCAAATATATATATATAACATATTTGATGATCTACACAGTCGGTGCACAACTTCAAACTAAAAGTTAATAGTAATATGTCACCAAGTTACCTTTGCCAGAATGAATCGATCCAGCCCAGTTTCACAGATCCGTCTGGTGTTTTCATCTGCACTCAATCTCAAATTCCATTTTCCAACAAACATCCAGTTCTTTTTGGAGAAATAGACGTATGATAAATGTGTACCGCAGGGTATTTCTGCAACATTTCTCTATCTGCTGCTCAGTTACATAATTAACTCATCGTACTGGATATACTGTCAAATGACTGGCGTGTCCAAACATTGCCGATGCAGAACCGTGCATGGATCGGGCGCGGTCCCGGTCCTTGCAGATTATCTTGCAACATGTCAGATTACTTCACCTACGGTCACACCGACACACAAATTAGAACAAAATAAACTAATCCCCATAAGTGTTTCAAGTTGGACCATAATGCCAAGGTGTGGTGCATGTGTGTGTGTGTGTGGACCCATGAGTCTACGGGGACAGGCAGGCCTGGACAGGCTGAAGACTCGGGACAGTACAGTACAGCTGCTGATGGATTACAGCCGTGGTTGCGTAATTTTTTTTTTTTTATGACGCACTTAAAACAAAGAGACGTGTGACAGCTACACTGAATGACTCCCTTTCAAAGTGTATGAAAAAAAAATGAAAAAAAGAGGAAGATGGACAGCCTTGAAAAAAGGGGGGAGTGCACGTCCATATGTGGGACCGAAAGTATCCCGCAAACTAAGATATCCGGCTCCATCCTGACAGCAGCTGGTGTGTGTCCTCAAACAGCCACGAGTCACAAGTCATCTGTGTGTGAACATTGTGTTGTTGATCAAAACAAAACTGCGTTCTCAAGTGCATATTGGATCTTGGGGGAAAAAGGTTAACGCACATTAGACATGAAAGACTAAACTAAGACAAAAAAAACAAAGACATTTGAGACGAGACTATAAACACAGCGGCGAAAACGTAGATTTCTGTGTGCGCTAAAAAAGAAAAAGAAGCAGAAGTGCGTTTTCCAAAGCTGAAGTACGTGGAGGAAAAGGCAGGGGGGCGGGGGGAGTGGGGGGGGGGGGAGGGGGGGGGGGGGGGGGGGGGGGGGGGGGGGGGGGGGGGGGGGGGGGGGGGTGCAGATTGCAGTGGTTTCTCCCTCCAGACTGTGCAGGAGTGCTGGGGGTGGTAGTTTCAGCAGGAGAGAGGAGATGAGATATTTTCCTTTGGCCCTCTGGAAGATATGAGGAAATCACCGTCACCATCACCACGAAATTTTGCGAGTATGCAAGAAGCCTTTTTGTTTGGCACAGAGGAGACCTCTGCACACCACTAATTCTCCACTAATGAAGTTACATAACGTGAGCAATTATTTCATTTTTTTTTTCCTTTTATATTTTCACACTGGGGCTTTTTTTGTTCTTCGAATATACCCTCCGTGTCATTCTAAACTTGAAACATTTGTAGAACATGTTGCTGGTTATAAGGCTCATGAACAAAGCCGTTTCCCTTCTGCTCCACGGGATCATGAGAAAGCTTAATGACAAAAATAAAATAAAAAAAAATAAAATGCTGTTGAGGCAAACCGGAGGAATTTAAAAATCCACTTTAGCTTTGGGTGCAAGCTGGCAAAGTGCTAGACATGTGCACTAACATGCACACAGGCGGGACGTGCACTTGCCCCCCCCCCCCACACGGGTCCTCACGCTGATGATGTAAGAGGACCAACCTCAGGGACAGGACGCCGTCTCATCCCGTCAGACGGCAGATAGAGATATGACGGAAGACTTTGTCTTTTGAAGCAAAACATTTACAAAAAGGAAACTGAGAACCAGCTGCGATGCAAAGTTTCCCTTTTAAAAAGCAAAGACTTCAAAAAAAACGTTTCTACTTCAGCAGCCAATCACATTTTTCTCTCCTAACGTGCCACCAATAAATCAATAAATGTTCTGTGTCTGGCTGTGAGAGTTTGGCAAATTTCATGCGCATGTGTGTTAAATATGGGGGCAGGAGTTGTGTTCTTTTAGTGTCCGCACAAGATGCACAACTAAACTATCCCTGCAATAGATGAAAGAAGTTGTGGTGTGCGGCTAACAGACTGAAAAGTATAGAAAAAAATAAAAAGTTCTGCATTGTATGGATTTTTTTTCCTGGATGGTGAAGACAGAAAGATTTACAGCGTCTCTGACTCGGTGCCAACTTTACAAAAGCCTCAGCTGACGGTGCCCTTTAAACATGAAGGTTTTAAAGAAAATAATAATAATAATAATAATAATAATAATAATAATAATAATAATAATAAGCTAGATAAATAAAATAAATAAAAGATAACGGCCACAGAACATCATCCAAAGACCTAGTTTTCTATCATTTCAGTCCTGAGTTTTAAAGCGCATTTGACCCAATGCTTAGTTCAACAGTCTGGACTCGGCATGCTCCAGTTTGGTTGGCTGCGACTCCGTGAGCTGCGACTCTGTGAGCTGCATGAAAAGCCTCGGGAAGGAATCATGCAGATATATATATGAGCAGGCATGGATATGAGAATGCCCCCGAGGGTTTCCTGTTGCGACCCAGTAGGCCGGGCCACTGCAGAGGGTCGTCTAATTGGGAAATAAGTGGGGCGAGAGACTTTGAAGTTGGAGTCACTTTAAATGGAAATCAAGAGACACAAGCTTGTAGCGTTTTATGCTTTTAAATCACTTTCAGCTGCATAGGGTCATATATAAATATATATACACATATATTCATTCAGGTATTCACGTCAAAAAAGCGTTTTAACCACAAGCAAATCTCAAATCCATTCACGGTGGTGAAATGAAAGTGGACGAGACAAGGGGAGGAGACGGTGACCATCTTACAGAGTACAAAATAAGCAATGATTCCGAAGATGTCAATATCAAACCTTTAAGTTAGTTATTTTACAGTTGAATTATATTTCATCATACATATCTACAGATACAAATAAAACAAAAAACAAATAAACTTACCCGGACTTAAGAAAAAAAAAAGTATGCCACTGATTGAAGGAAAGAACCGATACCCATTTATAAACCTTTTAAATTGAAATCTCAGATTTACTTTAAAAGTTAAAAGTTGAATGTTGTCTCAGTGTGCATCTGTCCTGTGGCTCTGGGTTTACTGTAGGTGACACAGATGCAGTGTGTAGTAGTTTGTCGAAGTTTGTGGTCTCAGTGCAATGCACAGATAAAGCGATGCTAAATGGGGCGTTTGTCTTCCAACAAACGGCCCCTCTCTTTGAAATGCCAGGCGTGTTGGGTTCAGTGTCCTAATTCGCGTGTGTGCGCGCAAGGGGCAAAATGTCACACACACACACACACACACACACACGCACAATCTTGTCTGATCATGTCAAAAGAATCAGCAGTCCCAGGCCAAACCTGATACACAGTAAGCTTTTTATCCAACTGAACCACTGAATCCATCACTGTTAATCACAAAAGGCCATTTAAGGCGGCTTGAGTCTTTTTAGGACTGAATAAAACCAAGGAGGCTGTCTGTACAAGCAACACTTTCAGACACAAACACACACACGGAAGTATTGAAAAATTACAAAAAAAAAAGAAAAAAAGCACTTATCCCTTTTGTCCTCTTTAATGCACCTGCAATTTTCACATTTAATGGACAGCCTGCAGAAATGCGCCAAAACAAATATGGTGGAAGTATTAGTGCACCAAAAAAAACTGTAAAGATGGATCAGGAGAGTGTGTGTGTGTGGAAGAATGCCCATTTCTTATCGTTTCCTTCCTTTCTTGCCCTGACATTCAGAAAAAAAAAGCAACACAGGAAAGAAACTCGCAGACAGAAGAAAAAGAAAGGAAAAAAAACTCTGAATATCTAATCCCTGTTTTGGCTTCGGGCTCTGCAGCGAGACCAGACTCCCAGGCTGAACCAGATCAATCATTTTTTGCCTTTAGTGGGAAAATATCCTCCTTGTTTTTTTGTTTTCACTGTGTGTGTGTGTGTGTTCATCTCTCTCCATATTCTCCCCCACGGACCGAGCCGTCATGTTTCTCTTACCACAGCACCAGCGCCGTGCTTCCCCCTCGTCTTGGGCCACACTATTTCTGGCTTTCACCAACGTGTGGCTGCCTCTCTCATCTTCCACCCCCCCCCATCCCCACAAGGTCTAAACAAAACAAGATGAGCATAAACACAGCCACATCAGGTTTCTCCATTTTTAAAACTTCTTCAAAACTCATACGTCTGCTCCTTTGTATTTCACGTTGACTTAAATCAGACGCTTGTGAAATCACCTCCAGGAGAAGCTTGTTTCTCCTAAGCTGCTAAATCGAAATAATTCAACTTGTAGGCTCTGATGCATTATCGTGATTCTGATGCACATGTTCACTGCCGACTCCAGCATAATAATAATAATAATAACGATGAAGGACAGGAAAAAGGGAAGTCCTCCTCCTCCTCCTCTTCACGACTCAATCCAATAAATAAGTTACATTTCTGAATTCTACGTCTACGCCACTCACATTTAAAGCTCCTCCCCTCTGTCCAATACAACCTTTCAATCTTTTGCATATATATATTTTTTGTAACAAACTGTGGTTTCTTTAGTGGTAACACAAAAAAAGAACACAGAGCAATCTAAGTTGGACATGCTCTTTCAGAAAATCCATAAAAAGAAAATCACTGCACTTCACTGATTACATTGTGCATTTATTTATTCGTAAAGTCTCAAACTCAGTGCAAGCTTCTAGTAATACACAACAAATACACCATTGTTCTAGCATTGGCAAACAAAAAGAAAAAACACTGTTGAACACTATGTGACACATTATCTGCTGTAATCTGGATCCGTCACTCAACCTGATGTGTGGGTCCCGAAGGGGGAAGTTTACACAAATGTACAAACAAAAAGGTCAAAACCACCACCTGTGAATGTGTCTGCACAGGTAGTGTTGAAAGAAGTCACTGCAGACTTCCTGACACACAAGGCGTGGACAAAAGGAAGATACATTAAGTGTTGCATCAGCGGCTGGTCAGTCAGGAAGCGTTTTTTTTTTTTTTCCTGTGGAACAGCTTATGTCTCGCATACAGTAGTAGCTACTACCAATACAGCTTTCATTGGTGGAGTGTATTCACGCTTCATTCTACTCTCTCATCAACCTTTAAATATGTTTAAATACCTTAATTTGAGTACCTTCAAACAAAATAGCCATTTTCTTCTCCTGAATCAAAAATGTTCTTCTCCTAAACTTTCGAATTTCATTCTCTGTTTTCTATGTTTGTATTATTTATATATATATATATATATATACATACACAGTATTAAGAAATAAATATATATACAGTATATATATATATACACACAGTATATATATATATATATATATATAGGTGATAGTAGGGGCTATTCCTAATGAAGAATAATAAAGAAAAACAATCCTGTTTTCGTCCTCAAATTTATAGCCTCTGGAACACAATCGGCTTTTTCACAGAATATGAATATTTCACAGCCTTCTCTACGTGTGAATATAAACTGCGTTCTGACAAGTGCAGACCAGCCGTGTGCGCGCGAACACACACACACACGCACACGCACGCACGAGAAAGAGAGCCATGAATCAAACCCGTTCTCAGTTCTATCAAAAATCTGGGGAAATGCCATGGGTCATTAAAACCAAATGTCGGGCAGATATCAACATGTTGGGCCTGAAACACAAAGGCCAAACACAACACAACCACCACATTCCATCTGTAATAAATGTATCTATTTGGTCAGGCGAACTACACCAGGTGATGCCGACTACTAGCCCCATCCATATTTTAAAGATGGTGTGAGTGATGTCGTCGCCCTAGAGGCGTGTTGTCGGATCTGCTACGTTGACACCTGATGTCCACACTACTCCTACTAACAACAAAAGACACACGTTTTCAAACTGTTGGGCCAGTTTTTAAGTATTAGGATTGAACGATGACTCCACTTCCTGACTGGTTCTTATCAGTCATGACTTCACCACCAGATGCGTTACTTTAAACACAGTTTCCCTTTGTAATCAGCCCAAAACATAAAATGAATCACTTTTAACATTTAAACATCGATGTATCCCAGTCGTAATATTTTGTGCAACTAAGCAACCAACTGCAAAAAAAGCATGGTGCAAATATAGACGGAACATGAATGGATGCAGACCCAGGGACAAAGAGGCCAATAACCATCTATCTCTGGATGGCTCACTCTGTCCTATATTTAGCAGACAAAGCCCCATCAGCCTAAGTAGTGAATTCAATTTTAAAAAGGAGACATCATTAATCTACTTTCATAAATCATTCCTCGATGCTGTGAGCAACCCTGAGTTTTTCTGTGTCCAAACTAAACCTGGCGTTTTTTCACCCACAGAGAATCACCACCAGTCAAAATAAAAAAAGAATTATAATCTGGATTATGTCAACTACACCAGGAGCTGCGTCCCCTTTCCAAAAGCATCAGGGTTTCCATGGAGAACATGCTCAGAGGTCTGAGCTGTGATTTTTACTTTTTATTTTTCCCCTCACTCAGCTGCTGGGTAATTCACTCGAGGCAGGAAGAATCTCGTAGGAATTCCAGGGGACGAAAAATAATAAACCAGCGTGAATAAAAAATGCTCCAGGCCAATAGTGCAGAGAAATTCATAGACTAACAGTGTGGTCAACGTCTTCAGACTCCATGCACAGTATATATATATATATAAACTATAGCTGAGCTGCTGTTTGTTTGCATCCTCACATTCCTCAGAGACAATCCTCTCCCTGTGCTCACAACGCACGTACGCGCACACACACACACACACACACACCAAATTTTATTTCACTCAAAGTCTGTCCCCTGTGTGGACATGCGACACTCACAGTCTGCACGATGAAAACAAAGCACATATTCATTTTGTTTCACATTTATTCGATTTATTATTTCACATTCTCTCCGAAAGCAGATCAAGGCTGAATGAGCGTTTGAGTGTTTGATCACTTTATGGCCAAATAAAGGAAACTATGGGCGATAAGATTATAGATTATGACATTTACCTAAAACTAAACACCCGAGTACAACATTGACTCCAGAGCTTTCACAATCTTATTTTTTGGTCCCAGAATACCGACATAAATCGCAAAGCCTGCCATTGTTACCCATTTAAATGTTGTATTTTTGTTTACTTTACTATGTGAAATGGAAATCAAACAGGCAAAATAAAAAGGTAAAAAAGCGTTTTTTGTTTTTTTTTCAAAAGTGTGTTTGACAGAAAAGGAGCAGAGTCCCCCAAGAGAACACAGTTCCTTTCTGCTCATGACGGGTGCTTTGTAACCTCCACAGTTATTATGGGAGAAAGCTGATGACTACCCAGTTATGTTTGGCCGGCTCAGTATAACTATCAGTCAGGACTATTTCCAATGTCGCCATTTGCGCAAACCACAAAAATCCAGAGAACATTCAACCTGAGCCGAGTCTGAAAACGAAAAAAAAAAAAAAAAGGATGAATGCAATCTTCTGTTCTTAACATGAAAAAAACGACGACACTCTTCTCTATCAATCACTGCAAACTGCTAATAAGACCGAGTCCAGTTTTTCATTTCATGCCAGATGTGTTATGGTGCCACACATAACGGCCAGATATTGTAGACCGACTTCAACGAGACTCGCATTTAGAACCCAGAAGTCAATCCTCTTAAACACACACACACACACACACACACACACACTTGTGGTGGTGAGCTTCTACGATGGCAGTGTAGTGGCCTGTTACAAGCTTTCCCAGACTCACACAACCCTCTGTGAAGAAAAATGACTAAACTGTCGAACAGCCGAAAACCTGGGATGACAAAGATGGACGAAAAAAATAATGATCAGAGCAGAGAAATGGAGATTTTGAATGCCTTATTTTGTCGTTTTGAATATTTATTCTTCTTCCCTGCACATGTTTACATTCAGTAGCTTCCTCTGTTTATGGAAGAGAAGCTACAGCTAAACCAAGAAGGGAGGGATGGGGAGAAGAGGCGGGGCGGGGGGGTGACCACAAAACACCACCCAGTGACATAGGCACTCATCAGAAGGAAAAGAAAATGAAACATTTAAGAGGATGGGGTCATTTTTAAAGCATCAATCATCTGGTGAGGAAGAGGAGGAGGAGGAGGAGGAGGAAGAGAATGGGGGGGGGGGGATCATTAAGTGTTATTATCTGAATATCACCCCCTCCCTCCCAAAGAAATAACCCTTCACTGTTTCATCCTTTTCACTGAAGGGATCATTTACAGAAGCCATATTTGGAAACTGGGCCTGGGTCCGTATCAATGCGCGTAGTGTCATTATAAAACAACCTGTGCCATGTTTTCTGTCTCAAATCAGTCCAGATGAGTTAGTCTACAAGGAGCCGTGACTGGCGTTCCCAAGCTGAGTCAATAGAAAGCCTGTCAGATCCCTGAATGCCGCCCATTAACATGTGTATTCTCAACGTTTTCTGTGTATTATGGAAAGGCTTCCAAAAAATATTAGGGAATATTACAATTTACGGAGTTTAACGTTTTGGCATCCATGACTTCAATCCTGTGTTTAGGAAGTAAAATCTTCAACAATTTCCTATATGAAGAGTTTTCCAAAAATGTCTGAAATAAGTTTATAGCTGTGAAGATTTGATAAATCCGACAAATGAACACATTAACACATCAAATGCTAGTATGGATGACAACTTCTTATTTTCATGTTTCAACGAGGAAAAAGAAAACGAAATATATATATATATATATATATATATATATATATATATATATATAACCTGTCCTCTAAAAGTGCAGGAAAAAAAGTGTGAAAAGAGGACATGTGGCCGTGTCATCAAATGGAAAAAAATAAAAGACAACAAGATTATTTACATTAAAGCTGATAACTACAATTGTCCTTCCAGTTATTCAAAGCTTGTTATTTTTGTGTTTTGAATTGTTTGTATAACTACTTCATTTTATCAATTTGAAGACCAATACTATTTTAAGCAAGGAGTCATTTATTTTTTTAAACATATATGAAGGATCCTGACCACTGTACTCTCTTATTTGTCTACAGTTTCCCTCACACTGGAAGCCTCATATGGAGACGTTCCTGCGCTCCTGTCCAGCTGTCATCCCAGTGACTCCTTTAGGAAATGAAACGCTGTGCCAGGTTATGTTTAAGGACATTTTTCCACATCAGTCTGGTCAAGGGGCAAAGTCAGCGGTCCGTGGTTCATCAGCGGCGCTTATAATCCTTTAATTGTGCCCGATTTGGATCCACCGCACCTCCTCTGATGGTGAAAGCACCAGTGGAGGTGTTTCTTTTGGTTTTTCAGTTTGGTTATTTCAGTTGAATTAATGGACATTGGATATCGCTATGACCGCATCTTAAGACGCTCCACTGAGACAATATGGGAGAGAGAAAAAAAGCTCCAATCATGTGGCAGAAACAGGGGTTTTAAAAATCCGATAATACAAGTCAGCGTGGCACACTGAAAATGGTCATCTTTGGTTATATTATAGCAGTCACTATAAAGAACATTTCTCCTGTTCATGTACACATCAGTTACTTAATTTAAAGACAGAGAGAAACAGCCTTTGATCCAGAGGAAAAGAGCATGTCATTATTATTATTAAGAATTAGCACTGGTCAGTCATCATTTTCTTTAATGCATCTCATTCTGTAATTTGAAGCATCTTATATTTGATAAATGTTTTGTTTTTGTGATGAACTGAATATGTTTGGAATTCAGACTGGCAGTCACCAAAAAAAACATTGACCATCTCGCCTGATGGGACTAAATGTTTTGTTCCATAGCTTAACTACGTTATAAACAACATTTTAACACGGAAGAGCATATCGGTAAAGATCATCATATAAAATGTTATTATGAAACAAGACATTAACCTGGGGTAAATAACGAAAAAAGATAAAAAACACTAACAGCAACATTCTCCACCAAACCACTCACTTCACCAGACGGAACACGCGCCACCTGCTGCTGCTTTGTCCTCTGGAGGTCAAAGTTGTGTTAAATCTGTCTAACACAATGCTCCAGTGTGAACACAATAGGTCGGAGGAGACTCCTGCAGTGTGCAACTCAATGTAATCTGCTGTGAGCTGTGTGGACACAACAATCCAGAAAACCTGATATCCTCCCTGTGTGGCTTTTGAGTGCAAATGAGACAAAACCTGAATGTTTCCTCTGACATGCCGAGGCCTTACGTCACATGGTGGGGTTTGAAGCAATAAACCGCCAGACAGTTTTCCAAGTCAAGGGTGTCATTTTAAACCCAACATGAGTGAGAATCCAACCCATGTGATCTGTGGCAGGAAAAAAGTGCAGTGGAGGACTATTTTACACCGTTTTCCTCCTCCAGACGTTTTCTGGACGGGCGAGTTATCGACTTATCTGAAAGAAAAAAAATAAACTCCTCCTCGAGTGAGTCCTCATCTTTTTCAATTCCACAGATATGAGGTGGTATAAGTCCCTCAGAAGAGGACGATTTCTTTCCCCCTATTCTGCAGGAAACATTCTTCTGTAATGACAGGGGCAGATACGAGAAGGTTCCTTACAAACACTGAGGCAGGAGAAAACACCCAGGCTAAAGTTGGGCCTCCTATTAAGATGGGCTGACCCTTAAAAAAAAGCTGTGATCCCACACAACATCCCTGACTAAAAGACTTCCTCACATACGAGACATTAAAATGATACATGTGTTGGGTGGAACTGGGCAATCAAAGCAGAGTGTTTAAATTACATGGGTGTTGTAGGGTTTGTTGCGGGTGAGGATCATGTGGAGCTCAGTTTTTTTCTTTTATTATAAAGATTCAAACCCTCTGCTATGAGAAAAGCAGCGGCAAAATCCAGACAATGTAATAATATATCGTGATATATAATAATAAAAAAGGGTCTGGAACAAATATCTAAGCTTCCAGCCAAATGTAATAATGATTTCAGCTATTAACAGCAAACTGTTGACTTAAATAAAAACCCCAGAGGGTGACTCCATCGCGACTTTGGATTATGTCGAGTTTTATGTTAACAAAGAGGTTGCCAAATATTTACAGCTGGGAGATTTATTTTTTGCGAGTATTTATATTTTTTCAGCACGTTCCTTGGCTCAGAAACTTCAAATCCACATGGAAAGACACAATGAAAATCTCACTTACACCCCAGAGTGAACAGACATGATATATGACTCTTCACATTACGACCATTACCACAGTGATCAACTTGGGTAACAGTAGCACCGAAGCACAGGAAAATGTGGAAAAAAATAAATAAAATAAAAAGAAATGTCTGCAAACATCATCCATTGCTTTCAGGGGGGGGGATCATAGTAACAAGGATCCAACCAAAGACATATTTTTTTAATAAAATACCATGCTTGCTTAATACAGTATATATAATGACAATTTAGTCTCTCGACTTGTTTATACTCAACTCGGTGTGAAATCTGGGCCTGTTTAGAAATGATTTGCTGAAACTAATTACTATTTTGGGACCAATTAAGTGAAATTGGTATAATTCCCCAAGCCACACCTGAAGATGTCTCACAGCAAACTAGTATGCCGCACATTATTAAATGAAATTGACTGTACATCATGGTTTACAATAAGTACTAGCCATACCTTGGGAAAGTATCCCAAGGTAAGGCTATTTTATCGGGTAACGTATAAACCAATTTCTGCAATAAGAAAATATATTTATTTACGACGCTCCCGTCTCCTCTGATCTGACCAGGGGAATCTGAACATGAAGCACCAGCTCCAGGGCTCAGAGGTTATCTGCTGCAAGCCCAACATCATGAAAGAAGTTTTCTTTGGTTGACTTTTATCTCTGAGATTTATGTGTCAGGTTGTTTGCCTCCTACAGTCAGCTGGAGCTGGGCACTGCACGTTCCCCCTCCTCATCCTACAGGATCCACACATCTGCTGGGATTATTATTCTCAGTATAAGGCACACGTGTATAGAGAAAAGAGAATTTGAAGCACGTGTGGAGCTGCCGTCTTGAATTAGAAGATCAGTGGAAATCACAGATCTTCACTTGAGCATCCCTCCAGATCAACAACAAAACAAAGACGACCTCCATGTGTTATTTTATTCTTATATAAGATTGGATGAATAATTATATATATATATATATGTAGTAGAGACATATAAACGGATAATAAATTAATATGCGAAGATTTCGCTGATTTTCGCTGTTCATTCGACTGCTCCAATACTTATGCTAACTTGCTAGGAGGCTAATCTTAGCTTCTCTGAGTCTTACAAACTTACTCACTGAGTCTCTATAACGTGTGTTTGTGCACGCACACGAGTCACAAACTCGCATTTAACACTATAAAACCACACACACATACACACAAACACACAGCGCTTTGTCCTGTACCAAAGCCTAACAACCCCAGAGGAAGTTCTGGTGGGTTTACACACACACATACAAGAGCCACAATGGCGGTGCGCCTTATTTTCCCCCGGCGCAACCAAACACACATATACAGATGCAGACAAACACACACAGCCTCCACGCACAAAGAAACTGTGCAAACTGCATACAACGAGGGAAAATGGAGAGACACACGCAAACACTTTGCTTTAGTTTGCATCGGTCTCAACTTTTGCGCCATGTTGAGTTCACACGCATACGCACGCACGCACTCACACACACAGGCGCGCGCGCAGAAAACGTTACATTGTTTCCCGAGGTAAACAGAGGACCCTTGGCCGACGCCGCTCACCTTGGCCGCGGCCTTCCGGTAGCGCATGACCGCCTGCTGGATGAGCGCGTGCACCGTGATGTTTCCGTCCCCGCACGGCACCACCACCCGAGTCCGTCCGAAGCACACCGTCACTTTCATGGCTCCGGAGCCGGAGTCTCACCGAGGACACGCGCACGGGCGGTGATCCTCTACTGGCGCAAGAACAGAGCGTCTCCCTGCTGGTCCCCACTGGACCGCTGCATTGTCTTCAGTGTCCCCGGACCACCTGTTTAGTCTCTCTCTCCCTCTCTATCACTCCGTTTCTCTGTCTGTCTCGCTCTCTCTCTCTCTCTCTCTGTGCTGAGCTAATGCTCGGTCATGTGGTGCGTTCAAGGGCCGCTGTGGAGTGTCGGAAACAACACTGAAAGGAGAAAACAAAGACCAAGAAGCGTCATACATGTTAAATAATATATTTTTGATGACAATTAGATTAAGAGTAATTCATAATAAATATAAAATAGCTCCTGTTCCAGACTGTGTTTTTTATCGCTGTTGGGGCTTGTGGTGGCCTCAAATTAGCAACCCTCTGGCTGGAAGTCAGTCTCCTTCCCTGCTAGTCCACCGCCCCAAATTAGTTGTTTGAACCAGCCAGTTTGATTCAAGAGGTGAAGGAACTACAAGAGTTGAGACTCTTGGAGGCATAGAAGCTACGAGCAGAGCTACGAAAGCAAGACAGAAACTGGAGGACCTAACCCAGGCTGTCTGTCTCAGGGTGTGGACACTCTTGTCCAGGAGGCCTGAGGGTGATGATTGGTTTGAGTTAATGACATTTGAAATTTGTTTTAACAGGTCAATGGAAGCATGCAGACAAAGGACACTGCACAGAGGCCTATTCTTGACCCTGCATGTGCACCTTCATGCCATTAGCTCCTCAGATAAAACGGAAATAAAAGAGAAGGGGAGAAATGAATTAATAATTTATTCACTTTTTACTTATTGCATTGAATTACTATGTCACCATTTTAATCAATTATCAATGTATCAAATGTATGGGCCGTAACTTACAATCAGCAGGGAAATGATTTCGGTCCCAGAGATGAAGTGAATGAAATCATAGAATCATCACTTTTGCTTTAACTTTTAGGTAAATAGATAAAAAAAAATACAAAAATAGTTTAAAAAATATACAAAGAAGTTGGAAACTGGTTCATCCTTCAGGATCAATTTAGGACACACGCTGATTTATTAAAATGGAAATATAAATTTGTGACATGACGTTTTTGACAGATATTCGAATTTGAATCAGTGGTGACCTCTTGTGGTACATAGTTTGAAGTTTTTAAACCAAATCTGTTTCCAAAACTAATTTTATCAGAGTGAATCAGCTTGATCTTTGTAGTGAAAATTTCACTTTAAAATACGTTTTTATGAACACGATATTTCCAGGGGAAAGTTACAGCAGCAGCAGTAATAGCCGATTTTCCCTCAAACTTTTTAAATTCCGAATGAGTGGGGAAATTTTAGGAATGATTCCAAATAAGCTGCAAAAGCCACAACAGACACCGTGTTACCTCTGTGGTGGTATTAACAGCATGCAATTGTGTTATGTGTTTATCCCAAGCCAATTTTGTGCTAAAGAGCTGTCTGGCTCAGGTCATATGTGCCCCCCCTGCTGTCGGGCCTCTGTGCCCCCCCCCCCTCTGCCATCTGGAGGCCCCATGACCAGGACAGGATAAATTATGTAATATTACTCCGTTATTTAGCTCAGCGTGTGATGGATTGTGAACATTTAAACATAACCATAATGTTAGGGACACAATAAGAAAAGTGTTATAATACTAGACAGTTGCAATGTCCACCTGAACAATGTTTTTGGAGAAACAAGTACAAGTATAAAATATTATAGAAACAATTACAAGGAGAGGTGGGAAACTAGGCAAATTATAAATTTGTACTTCAATTTTGAAAATGCGCAAGGCATGTCAATTGTGGATATTATGCTGCCACCCTTTACAAATACACTCACTCAGTTGTGAATCACTCCTGCTGAATGAAGAGTGTCAGAGATTAAAAGAGAGACTTTGCCGAGCTGGGCAGTTCTCTTTGATAACAGCAGGAGCCATGTTTGAACCTCTCCTGACACACAGGAGGACAGATGGTGGCTCTGGGGTCAGATTTAAATAAAGGAATTCATAGAACACAGAGCAGCAACACTGCACAAATCACTGCTACTCAAACAGAATGTGTATTTTATTTTAATGACTTGGTTTTGTTAAGGGAAATCCAGCAGCCTGCCCAAGTACTGTATATTTGACAAATATCTGTGTTGATAAATGTTGCTCCTGGCATTGTTGATTTATTGAGATTGTGGGTATTTGAGTGTGTACCATTGTAGATTTAAAAATGCCTCAAATAAAATTCGATCTAGGCCTAATTGTTGCTCTGTTGTACCAGAAGATGGCGCCATAACCTTACAGTGTAAAACTGTCAAAGACGATTCAAAAACACAACTATGAATTGAAATATCATTGTTTTGTGTCTTTATCATACAAATTTGAATCAAGCAAAATACGATTTTTATTGTATCGGATACATTATTTTATCTTAAGTTTTATATATACATTCAGAATTCCTGTGTAAATTTACAAACAGTAAATATATGCATGAATTATCTGTATTCACTATATATATATATATATATATACAGATCATATAATTTAATTTGTTTAACAATATCTTCTCCATTTATTTACTTACTTAAACTAGATGTATTGATTGAATTATGTTTTACAATATAATTGCGGTTATAGAGCTTTTAATCGTAAAATTTGAAAACTTTAAAACTGTCAGAGGTGATTGACCCGGGGCTTCTCGCGACAGCGCAAGTGAGGAGGAGCAAATCCCACTAGACGTCCTCCGCGTTCTTTGACGTAAGACGCAGCGGACCAGGGGGACATTTTAGGACACAGCATCGTCAGCGCTGACGTGAAAACGACGTGAGCGGAGCCTCAGTCCGTCCACGCGCCGCGATCAGTGACGAACTCCGGTAAGTGAGAGTTGGTCTCACCGGGGGGCGGGGCCCCACGTCTCCATGACAACGCTGCGTGGACCCGCTTGTGATTGGATGGCGGTAGTTTGAGTATTTTCAAAATAAAATATGACATTACATAGCACACAAATGGATTAGAAATGTTTCCCATTTCATTGGTCTTCAAAGTTAAAAAGCTCTCCTCTTTAACACTTCTGCCTGACAGTTTAGTTTTTTTTTTTATGTAATACAAAGTATTTTGTACATTGTTTACCATAAAAGAGTAGATTCTTATTTAGCAATCTACAGTAGCAGGTTGCTTACCCTATGTTTCCAAAACCCAGAATTAAATTAGAAAAATGTGTTTTACCTCTGGAGTCACCAAAAAGTACTGTACATTATTATCTTTCTGATCAACATTTTTAAGACCAGGCTTTAAGTTCATTGTGGTAAGATCACAGATCACAACTTCCCCAACGAGAACAACTGAATTTCCTGAATTTTTAGTTGAGCTATATCTGAACTTTGTCATTAATGTGAGACGGTGAAGGGTCAAGGGGTCATCCTGATATATGTTTGTTATTAGACTATAGTTTATGCAAGAAACGTGTGTTTTTATAAGGACTTTGGGGTCAAATAATGTCAGTTCTCCAGCAATTTAAATTTCAAGTTTAAAGTTCAGTTCACTAGTTTGTGAAGTGACATCTCAAATCAGTGGTAGTCAGATCACATCCCAGATTTGAGTCTGATGCAAGTGACATGTTGAACTCCCATGGCCACAGCTGTGTGTGTGTACCTGAATCTAGTGCGGGTTGTGATGTTAGAGTGAGTGAATGAGGATTTAGCTGCTGTGTGTGTGTGTGTGTGTGTGTGTGTGTGTGTGTGTAGGAGGAGCTACTAATAGGATTGTTGAGGTTTAAGCTCGTCACTCTAACCTTCACATTCAGGAGATGTTGTTGTTATGTCTCTGCTAGGTCTATGAGATATGCCAGATAACATTAAAGCTGTGTGTGTGTGCGTGTGTGTGTCTGTGTGTTTGTCTGTGACGCTGGAGTTTATCAGCTCAGATGTGCAGCGTGATTTGCAAAACTGAGGTTTCTTTGTCGTAAAAGTGAAACAAGAGCGCGTGTGCAACACAAAGTAACAGATTTCAAAATTACTTCATATCAAAAACAAGTCCTTATCTTGTGATTAGTCAAACCTTATTAAATCTTAGTCTGCATGGAAGTGAAAACAGAGAAAAAAATAAGGCGAATCGAGATTTAATGTCATCAGTGGGATTTGGCTGAAAAATTGTAAAGGCGTTTGTTCGCATGGACAAATCTTTCATTGAGACATAATTACAGTATATGGAATATGGAAGACAGTTGATGATGGGTTGAAAAGATCAAGGCTTAGGAAACAAAGCTGCTCAAATTCCTTCTCTGACGTCATCCCACCCTTTCACTGCTTGTTATGTCAAACACATGCTGTGTGTGTGTGTGTATGTGTGTGTGCGGAAAGTAACACACCGCATATGTTATATAATGATAAAAAACAACACAAAAACAAAAACAACGTACAAACAAACTCTGTATGATACACTGCTTTATCGGCAGAGACATTCAGAGCCTCAATCTCCTGATGAAGGACCATCGGATGATATGTGACCATAAAGAATAGTCTGTGGATTTGTACACATGAAACCCCTCAATTCATTTCGTACTTTAAATCCAAATCTATACGATGTATTTTCCTTTTCTTTGAAACAAATACAGTGAACTATATTTCGTCATTAAGTTTCAGCTCTGTGCTACTTCATAACATTTTTTTTGATCAAAAAATATAAGACACGCTAAGAAAACCAACAACATTCATAGTGAAAAAGTGAGTGAATGAAAAGTCAATTTAAAAAAATACATTTCCAGGTTGATTGTGTTCATGAGGCAGATGCAGGAGTTGACCTTTTACCCCAATTTTGGGTCTTTCATGATAATATCAATAACTCTTATCCTCTCATTTTCTGCCTTAATCAGGTGTCTGCATATATATATATATATATATAAATATATATATATCAGTAAACTAAGACTATGTAAGAGTAGAACAAAAGTACAATATATATACAGTGACCTGAGTAAATGCAGTGGAAAAAGGGCTGTATGCAAGAGAGTAATATAAGCAGTGCATCATGTAATATAAAGCTATATACATATAATATAAAACTTATAATTTCATAGAGCCTGCTATCATGACTGGAAATTAAAAAAAACAACGTGTCACTGCAAGTGGAATAATTAACCATAAGGACATTGAAAAATTCCCAGTATACAGTGATTAAATAGGTGGAATTGAATATGGATTGTGTTCCAAGAAAATAAATAAATAAATAAATTAATATATACTGTATATATATATATAAAGCAGACACCTGATATATACACACCTTCATCATGTAATATAAAGCTATATACTGAACATATAATATAAAACTTATAATTTCATAGAGCCTGCTATCATGACTGGAAATAAAAAACAACAACATGTCACTTCCTGTCACGCAGGGTGGCGTCCTGCGAGGACACTAATGCATTCAAAAACGTAAAATGTGGCCGATGAGATCACTGCTGTGCGTGGTGAAAGTGAGTGAATTGTGAGTCGTGGACATGTGTATTGAACTTGAACTAATAAAAACTAACTCCAATCAGGGTGCTCAACAGTTTGCACGGCAGCCACTTGGGACACAATATCCTCTTGTTTGTCAAGCGTCTCTCTAGTTGCGTCACTTGGGCTAAAAATACAACCCCCCCCTCCCTCTCTCACTCTCGCTCTCTCTCTCTCTCTCTCTTTCTCTCTCTCTCTCTCTCTCTCTCTCTCTCTCTCTCTCTCTCTCTCTCTCTCTTCCTCTCTCTCTCTCTCTCTCTCTCTCTCTCTCTCTCTCTCTCTCTCTCTCTCTCTCTCTTCCTGTCTGTCTCTGTCTTTCTCTCTCTCTCTCTCTCTATCGCTCTCTCTCTCTCTCTCTCTCTGACCAGCTCACATTGTGTTTCTATGTCTCAGCGTCTGATCCGAGGGAGGGAGGAGGAGGGGGGGGGGGTACTCTAATCCAGGGTGTTCTACTGACTTCAGCGGGCAGGAGTGATGTCATTGTGATGTCAATGCCTGTAATTGTAATCGGGCTGCAAAGTTGACGAATGACCACTCTGATGCACACACACACACACACACACACAAACAGAGGGAGAGAGAGAGAGAGAGAGGGAGGCTCTAGTAAAAGGCAGTGGAGTCAAGTGGAGAGTGTTTTCGTGCTGTGTGAGATCTGCTGCCGTGGGGCTGGATTATTGGAAACGGGAGATGGCTGTAACCGGGGATGAAACCGAGTCAGGTAGAGTTCCTCTCACACACTTTGTTTCTATATGTTCACGTCCAAAAAAAACAGTCTTTTCTTCCTCTCTCTCTCTCTCTCTGTCTCTCTCTCTCTCTCTCTCTCTCTCTTTCTGAGATATCTATGCATGTAGTGAGTATAATCGCCATAAAGTTATTTTTGGATAAGTTACAGTGGAAGGGTTATAATAACTTTGTTGGGAGCTATCCTGTGATTTATGTTTTCCAACTTTTATTTGTCCAAGTGTTGCTGTGTAAATATTGATTGTATAATTCATAATATCGGATTTAGTCCGACCTGGTTCAACAGCTGAGCCTCTCGTTTTAAACACGGGAAAGGTGCTGTGACACTTCAAGGCTTGTGTTGTAAAACAGATCGGACGAGTTTGCTCAACTCTGTTCCTGCCAGACTGCATCCTGTTTTACACACACACACAAACACACACAAACACTCACACACTCACACAGGCATAACTTACATTCATTAACTGGAGACTTCCCCCCTAATCTTAACCCTAGCCACTAACCCAAAACAGATCAGTATTTGCGGGACGTGGTTGGACAACTTGTCACCCAATGAACTGGCCTTTTATTTTGAATTTTGGCCACTGACGTAGTTTAGCAATACAACAATATAAAACACATGCACACACATATATACACATAGAGTCTGCATTGTGAACCACTCCAGTGGTTGTCAGGCAGAAAGGCACGGAGGGGGGTGGGGTGAGGGAGAAGGGGAGGAGGGTAAGATAGTCGTCAGTTTGACGTCACTCGAGTTTCCTGGAAGAGAAGCCAAGCAGCAGAGAGAGAGAATGCAAAAAAGGGCGAGTGAGACGCACATACTGTCGTCAGCACAGCCCGTGTGACTGTGTCCTCACAATGACAGTGTGTGTGTGTGTGTGTGTGTGTGTGGTAGAGGAGACAGAAAGAAGTGAGAAACAGAAACTGAAGTGGCGACAAGAGGCAGCAGGCAGAGCTGTTAACAGCTGAGTCATCAATAACATGAGTCAACTCAAACACACACACACACCTGCACAGGCACACACACACATACACACACACACTCATGCAAAAACACTCACACGCACACACATGCACACAAACACAGTCAGAAAATCTGCTTTATACCGCCGTCTTTGACACTTTCCCAGGCAAATATCGCTGACTCTCCCTAAAAAAAACAAATAAAAACTTGAATTTTGAATATTAGTAGCAAATTTGCATTATGACTAACACAACATCATGTCACTGAACACACAAGTGAGGGTACCTGTGACCTGTGGCATGTGCAGTGGAAAATAAAAGGTCAGGCTTTCGTAGAAAGACAGACACATACAAATATAGATGAATCGACAGAATACTAATCTAATCAGCATAAGGATGATGATGAGGAGGAGGAAGAGAAGGAGGAGGAGGAGGAGGAGGAGGAGGAGGAGGAGGAGGAGGAGGAGGAGGAGGAGGAGGAGGTGGAGGAGGAAGATGATGATGATGAACAACAGTGGATGTATTTGCTGTTTAAAAATCCACTGGTGAAGCAGGTCCAATATTTTCCTCATTTTAGGAGGAAGAGTAAAAATGCGGAAGATTGATTGAATTAAGTACCTAATCAAAGTTTGAATTAATTTTCATTTGTTTTCCCAACAGCAGGAAAAGAAAGTTACAGGATGTTAATCAAAATGTTTTCTTTTCATCCTCCTGCATAGCTGCCACAGGAGACATCCCCGCCTACCAGCTGCGCTCACCCAACTCCGGCCTGGCTCAGAGCATCGTGATGGCGGCGTCCCCGGGCTCCATGCAGAGCCCGCCGCCTCATCACGCCGAGGAGATCACCCGCAAAAGGGAGGTCCGCCTGATGAAGAACAGGTAGGAGGCGGCAGGGAATAATATGTTATTATTATTATTATTATTATTATTATTATTATTATTATTATTATTATTATTATTATTATTATTATTATTATTATTATTATTATTATTATTGGTAGAAGTAGGGCTGCTGGCACTGTTTACTGAGATTGAATTATCTGAGGTGCATGGCGTAAAGTTATGAAAATGTCTTAAAATGTAGTATTTATATAGACACTTACAACTTAGAATGGCTGATGCTTATTTTTTGCTGATCATAAAACCACGATGAATCATTAGAATATGCCCTCTGAGGTCCTGATTCCTATTTGATATGCATATTTTTACAGGCTGCAGAAAACGTCTTGGTTTAAATGTGCACATGTTTGCTGTGTCTCATGAGTGTAATGTATAACTGTAGAATGATGCTTCAGAGGAATAAATGAAAATGTGCACGTACGAAGAAGAAAAAAATAAATAAGAACATATGCCCTTCTGAATTGTGCACGGCTTGCGTTTTTATCTGGAGGCCAAAAATTTGGTTTTCATTATGTGACCCCACAACGTATTTTCTTCCTCTTTTCTTCTCCAGGGAGGCAGCCCGCGAGTGCCGCAGGAAAAAGAAAGAGTACGTCAAATGTCTGGAGAACCGCGTGGCTGTGTTGGAAAACCAAAACAAGACCCTGATTGAAGAGCTGAAGGCTCTGAAGGACATTTACTGCCACAAAGGCGAGTAGCGGCGGCGACAGCGGCGGCTGTTTGTGGTCACGGGCTGAGGACCGAGGAGTGCTACAGTGACACGAAACTAAAAGATGAAAAAAAAACAACAACCAAAAGACTAAGGAGCCAACAAAAAAAAAAAAAAAGGGACTTAGAGCTGTCATTGCGTCTCCGCTCACTCAGGCCTGGAGCTTCACGCCAAATTCAAGAAGCGTCCCGGGACCCAGAACTCAAGTACCCTGAGCTGGGCCGTTTGGCTTTTATCTTGTGCTCTTTGCATGTGAAGACTCAATGTATCGCACACACACACACACACACACACACACACGCGCACACTGTGCTTGTTGTTGCCGTTGTGCACCGACGAAGAAGAAGAGGAGGAAGAGGAAATACAGGTGTCTCGCTCTGTCAGAGGTCAGAGCGAGTACAGATCCACCAGCATCGGTAACCCCCGGCAACCGTTCCATGTTTGCCAGATAATGTCGTGGGTGTGGATCTTTTGGCTTCTGTTCTTAGTCGGTCCATGCATTCCAGTAGGCACAAACACAAACGTTTTCAGTTTTTTGTTATAGATGCTCTTGATTGTTTTGTTTGTTTGTTTTTTACCAGTGAGGTATAGGAGAATCCTCTGATGTTTTTTTCTTTTCATGCACAAAAAATGTGTATCAAGCAAATGTTTGTGATATATGTTGATATTATCTCCATGAAAAAACCCCAAAGTCCCAAAGAGCCTTTGGTTCTCATCATTGATTGTCTTATATATGAAATGATGAAACCCAAATGCTCTTTTGACAAAGCACAGAAGGGAAATGGATAATATTATCATTTATATTCTAATCCAATCCAATCCCGTTTTAGAGATCCTACAAAGCAAATGATTCCCCGTCAACTTGGTGTTTAAAATGGTCAATTCTAAACTGAGAAATCTTTGTTTTGTAGAGAGAAAATATCATCAAAAAATGACTCACATCTTAAAGAGTAACAGTTGTGCTTTTACTGGAATGCAAATGTGAGTTTTGTGTTTTTTTTTCTTTTGTTTTTTAATGACGGATATCCATTGTGGAATAAAACTGTATTTGATTATGGCTCGATTTTAAAATGCTCTGTTTAAAGGGTGATGCCAATTATATTTTCTCCCTGTGTTTTTTTTATGTTGATTTTTGCATTTTTTGCATTTCTGGTGGTACCATTAAAAAAAAAGGAGTCGCTTGCTTTATCAGATTTCAGTTTGTTCCACTGATAATGTTTTATTGTTGGTGGCCTCAAGGAACGTCAAATGCCTCTTCCCTTACGTTCTCAACTGATGATGATAAAATAATGTTTTTATAATAATATCATTATAATTAGATTTTTTTCTGATATTCATATTCAGTTGAGTTGCTTCGCTCTGTGTGTTGTTGGATTATTATATATTTTTGGGGGGCCATTTCAAACAGCTCCATCTTTAACCCCGGCGTCCCTCCTTCGTTGTTTGAATTGTAAAAATGTTTTAGTTTTTTTGTTTATCTAATAAAATATCCAAATGTGACACGGGCTGTTCCCCCTCGAGTTTTGTTTTCAGTGCTTCTTTGTCAGCAGGATTGTTCCAAAACTTCTGAACCGATTTTAAATATCTTAATTTTTTCTTCCATTTTCTTTAACAAGATGAAAAATTCTGCGCTTCAATTTCTATTTTGATGATGTCACCTTACCTATTCAATCACTTTCTCTCACTCTATGCTTCTTATGTCGAAGCTTACTAAAACAATGAAATCAGGCTACACTCACAATATACAAATTCGGGCCAGACGCACACACACACACAATTTACATCAAGGCCAAAGTGCGCAGACTTTGTTACTGAATACCTCAGCCTCCCCTGTGCAGCTTGGTCTCTGTGGAAAAGTCCTGCGTAGTTTCACAAAAAAACGTAACAAACACTGAAACCCCGATGACACAGATATGTTAAGGTCAGAGAAATGAAACTGAAGAAACACACCACAAAATCAATGTCTATGTTGAAAAGAAGTGTTAAGCATCAGAAAAGCCTGATTTTAGAAACGGATAAAAGAGATTTTTAATTTTTTTTTGGACAATTAAGATTTCAGGAGTGACTAATAAATATTACTTTTTAAAAAGGGGGGTTGTTCATGGAAATAAGCAGTTTCTATAGCAACCCCTGGCACTAAAGCACTGATCTGAAACACACACACACACACATACACACACACACACACACACAGTGTATGAGAGAAGTTTTATTCAATTGACACAAGTGTGAAAATGATCAGAAAGGATTTCAGTATTTCAGCCTTTCAAAAATATGTACAATTTAAGTTTATTGTAACTACATTTACCAAATTAAACCGGAAGTGAGACGCCTCAGCGTGGGAGTGTCATTAATATTGCATTTGGTTGCTTCTCAAACATCTTCATGGCCTTTACTCCAGTGTGGCTGGTGTGGAAATTTCCACATACACACTGGCTGAGTGAAACCTACTGCCATGACAACATGCCCGGAGCCTCGGTGTGGTGGTGAAGGGGCGACATCTGTTGGTCGCCACACACCACTACAACACAAAGCTCAAAGTTGATATTGTATTATTCCACTTTTAATTGCCTTAATATTCATCTTTCGTTCACAGGTGCAAGTTTGACCTTTGACCGTGAGCATGATGCCCTTTTCTTTATGTACAAGTGCACAAGCTGGGTTACATTTGTCTGATGCGATATTTATAGTGAATCCTAGTGTGTTTGATTACACTCGTGATTTATTCTCTTTGAATTCTTATTCTCCAATTTTTTCAATTTATATTATTAAATATAACCGATACTGAAAAAAAAGTGACAGCAGAGGTGATTTGTATTCTTTTTGATAGATCCATTACTACCGTTTGACCAGCAGATGTCCTTACTTTAACTGAATCAAATGCATGAGATTTCTTTTCAATGGGAGAATTGAGCAAAGGACACTTTAAACTGAGAATATAATCCCCAGACTGGATTATTTTGTTTCTGATGTCTTGCTTTATTTTAGCATATATATCTGATTCTACCCATAATTGCTCCCTTGCTGCTTCTGTTCTTTGCAGTTTTTATCCATGAAACTTTATATTATGTTTTTGACTTATATTTTTCTTTCCTGATGAAAATTTAATTTATTCCTCCTGAAATATCTCTGGGGGAACCAGTAAATGACCTTTTTGACATTTTCTTAGAATAAACTCTGCTTTATAATATATGAATGATTTATCTTTGAACTAATATTCCAAAAGAGATAACATATATTTAATGTATACATTATATTTTGTAGCCATGGATTGTATGCCATATATACTGTATATATATGCAGAGCAGGATTACTGCGTTGAAATCAGCCCGGTCTCTCCCTCCTTTTTGGAACCACCCACTTGAACCGGAACCCCTCCCCGGGATTTGCAGCCTTCCTTTCGGTCTGAGTGTGACACTGATCCATCCCGGAGCGGGATGTGTCCTGTGGGACATCGGCTGCTCCCGGGACACGGAACATCATCCTCGGACACGCCCTCACCGGGGACACGGAGCACCGAGCGGTGATCGGTGCTCTGGGGATCCGTCCTCCCAGGCTCCCATCTCGGAGGGTAGGACTGGTGGTCTCCGGCTGGGACCGGGACCGGGACAGGGGTTGGGATAGTGACCCGGAACCGGGACAGGGGCCATGGGTAGCACCACCTCATGCTGCGTGTCCTCCAGCCCAAAGCTCCGCAGGAACGCGCACTCCAGGCTGGAGTCGTGCCCGCAGGAGTCGGACCTGAGCCGGGAGGAGACCGCCTGCAACCTGCAGCACATCAGCGACCGGGAGAACATCGAGGGTAAAACAAAAATCCAATAAATAAAATAAAAACTGTTCTACTGATATGTGAGGATGAGTGAAGAAGCCAAGTCAGTGAGAAAGTTGGATGTAGCTTTGTTTATTATGAGGTAGAAATACATTATTCTAAGGGTTGATACAAAATAAAATCATTCACTGCACGTGACTGATTCAACCACCAATTTATTCCACTCCAACGTTCTGGGATGGTTTAGAAACACCATATATATGTTTTGATAACATATCATGGTCTAATAACTCATGAACCAACATGAAATGTGCATGTTTATATGCTTTTAAATATATTTGATGTATCTGTGAATCTCGACCTCTGTGACCTCTGTAACATTTGAACTCTCCTCTCCTGAATCTGCCTGCAGCAGCCATCAAGTGTGTGCACACGGAAAAGTCATGTGTGCACTTTCCCCCCATGTGTGTGCGTCCTGGCTGGGGCGGGAGGGGGGGGGCCAGGCTCCTTTGTGCTGCTCTTTGTTTTTGTGGCCGTGCGTGAAAGAAAGTGCAACTGTGGGGCGCTGCTGCCCCCTCCACTGACACATGCTCATATGCATCACAATCGAGCCATTCACTCAGCAGTGGAGAGAGCAGAGTCTCTTTCCAGCCAGGCTTCACACAGGACACCGTACAAGAACCTTTTCCCTTTCGGCTGGGGTTTTTGATGCAGAAATGGCACCGACCTTCTCACGGGACATCAAATGTTGATTTCCATCATTTTAATTACACTGTATTATGTGATTCTGGCCTCTCATGTCAGTGTTAGCAATTAAAGAAAATATATGTATGTTTTCAAAATTTAAATAAGATGCACCATTGTGACCCGAAGACAGATGCTGGAAGGGTGAGGCTTCTCGATGCGTTGTGCCGAGAGGCCGTCTGGCTCCGATTGAAAGCCGAGCGTGTCTAATGTGTTGGCTCTGTCGTCAGTTTGCAGACAGTATGATGAAGATTAGTGGGCTTCATTAGGATCTGCACCGTAACAGAAAAAAAAACAAAAAAACTCACACCCCCCTCAAGAAAAACCCAGAGAGGCAGCTCTGTCAGAGTAGATAAGAAAAACCACCAGGGACCGAAGAATTCCCAAAATATCTGACAAGATGCTTTCATCATCAGACATCATGTCCTCCTGCTGGAAAGGGGGAAAACCTGCAAAAACAATTCGATTTTAAATGAAAAGGATCAACCTTGGAAATATGTCAATATATTCCCACATTTTCAATGGATCACAAGGTTGGAGGAGTCACAGGAAAACCTTTTATAGACTGAAGGAGTAGGAATAGTGTCTTTTACTGGTCCGTGTGACGAGAGCGAGTGGGTCACATGGTGGATTATTTTATTCATGGAATCCTGAAATAACCCTCTCTGTTTTTTAGTTTTTTTTTTATAAAAGAGATAATCGCTTCAGGAACGTAGCTGCATCGTTTCACTGATGCACTGAAACTCAGCAAAAAATCTGTCTGGAGTTTAAGGAATAATCATAATCATAATCATAATCATAATCATAATCATAATCATAATCATAATAATCATAATCATAATAGTCATGATTTGTATGGTTTGTAGCTCAAGGTGCTTTACAGGATAAAATTGACAATACGCAGATACAACACTAAAATAAATAAATAATATTAATAATAATATGAATAAATAATAATATATACATATATTATGCCCCCCCCATGGGAGAGAGAAGGCCGTCATATGATCGTCCTCTGTGTGACAAGGCTCTCTGTGTTAGTCTGTGAATATGAGGGTGTGTTTCTGTGATACGTCGTGCATCAGCTGATCTTCTTATGTTTAGTTTCGGTGTATGATCTGTTTTTTTTTGTTTGTTTTTTCTAACTCAGGTTTTAGAGCTGGTACCCGAGCTGACAGCTGATGCTGCTGACTCAAGATAAAAAGCGTATTAAATTTCATCACGTGTATTCTTTCCACTGGGCTGTTTGCTTTTCCCCCTCTTTAAATCTGCCTCATTTAAAAATGACGACGCAGACACAGTTCATAAGAGCCTTGGCCGAAATCTTGTGATGCGTTTTTATAGATTATTCATATTTGTATCACGGCAACAGTAGCAGCGTGTTCTCCAGAGACAGAGGTCAGAGGTCAGGGCTGTAGAGTTTAACACTAAATAGGCTCTGGATATTCACAGCTCGGGGTCCTCGTTTGATTTATGAATACTAATGAGACACTGATTTACTCCATGTCCAACTCATCTTTTTAATTAGCACTTCAGAAAGGCGCGTTGACTAGATCTTACAACACAAGTGTCAGTCCTCATTTCAGAAACCAGATGCATCACCTGACTCGGCCTCCGTCCGACCAGGTTCAAAGGTCATTATTCACTTTTTCCTCCTTTGGCTAACGTGTAATCGTTCTTTATTTACGTCCATACCTTCCACGTATTGTTTTTTATAAATCTCCGCTGCTGTTGCTCTTGGCTCTAAATTAAGATGAAATATAACCTCCAGCGATACATAGCAGATGGGGTCATTTTTTGTCTCAAGTTTCTGAATATTGCAACATGTAAAAAAAAAAAAAAAAAAAAAAGTGGTGGAAACACTAGAGTGCCATTATGGATCGGGGCTGAATTATGTAGCAGCAGGGAAGCCTGCCAGGCGGAGCTGAGCTTCTACGGTTTCAAAGTGCAGATGCTGACCGCGAGTCTTCTTTAAAGTTTACCTGAGGTGGTATATATATCACATGTCAACACTGGACACCTGCCGCAATGCATTCTGGGAATTCCCTGCCTGCTTCATCCAGTCAGATTCCTTCAGTAATGCTCTAATCATCAGCTGAGACAGAAATGTGTGTACAAATACAAATAGAGTTGCCTACACGATGCCATTCACGTTATATAATAGACCAGGTTTCTAAAGATTTTTTTTTTTTTTTACACAAACCACACGAATTTGGAAACAATGGAACCACAACAATGTTAATAATAATTTAAAAAAAACATGATCTCCATAGCACTTAAATAATAATATTGAAAATGGTATAAACAGTTCATATTGCTGTACTTGACGTAATCTACCAGCAGCAGTGTGTGTGTGCGTGCGTCCCAGACTATTTTACACATATGCTTTGTGTGTTTTTGACAGAGTTGAACATGGAGTACAATCCATCGGACCATCCGCGGGCCAGCACCATATTCCTCAGTAAATCCCAAAACGATGGTGAGTAGCTTTTAACTTTTTTTTTTTTAATGAACACATGATTTAATCATCAAGTTTTCATTGGATAAGCTGAGGATTCTGTAGCAGAACATATTGCATCAAAGGGAAAAAATATATTTTTTTCCTTTTGTCTTTTTTCAGAGGTGCCTTTCAGGAACGGTGAGTATTTGTGGTACTTTGTCTCCCTCTAGTGGTGTAAAACAACATTTTCTCTTATTGTAACCACTCAAACTCTCTGGTGCTCCTCAACCCCTTCTCAGAAAAAAAAAACTTCTATTGTGAATCTGACACAGTTTTTAGTTATTATAGACAAGATTAAAATGTAATGATAAATCTGTGTTTCTCCCTTAAGTGCACGAAAAGCGAAAGAGCCTCTTCATCAATAACGTGAGTGTGCGACTTCTTTCTGTTTCTCTACACACAAATGAACACAAACACATTCACCAGTGAGTTGTTGCTTTGTGTAGAAGTCAGCTGATCTTGTGTAGTTCTTCACATTCTTTAGTCTCATGCTGGTGATTCTCATTCTTCCCTCCCACCATACCCCGGCGTGTTTTATGTGGGTCAGATGAAAATATGTACACTCTAATAACAATCACTGTGTGTGTGTGTGTGTGTGTGTGTGTGTGTGTGTGTGCGTGTGTGTATAGCATGGAACGTTGAGACGTAAATACAGCTCCTGCTCCACAATCTTTCTGGACGAGAACACGGTCAGCCAGCCCAACCTCAAATACACCATCAAATGGTGAAAACATGACACACAAAGCAACACAACACAACACACAAATATTTGATATCTCCTATTAATACAGTCTTTTTCTCTGTTTGCAGTGTCGCACTGGCAATTTACTACCATATAAAAAACCGGTGAGGATTCTCAGTCAGGGTGATAATGATAACGAGGATTTAGAACAGAAACAGAAATAATCAAAGTTTTCATTTATTTAAATGCGATGTTTTGTTTAATTTTGCTAATTTATTTGAGTTGAATTTTGTTCTTCAAAATTCCATACACATACTGTGCAGACGACACCAGTATATAATTCAAAAACGCATGTTGGTGTGGTTGCAGGGAGGCCGATGGAGCAATGCCGCTGGATATATTTGATGAAAAGCTCCACCCTCTCTCAGTAGGATTCAGATTTCCCCGTTTCAATTTTCAACACTGCTCTGGATTTAACCCTCCTTTTTTAGATTGTATCTCTACTTTCCTCCACAAATGTGTATTCTATATGTCCTCAGAAGTCTGTGGTCCCCCCGGACTACGACCAGCAGGACCCGGAGCAGAGGCAAATCTACCGCTTCGTCAGGACACTGTTCAGCGCCGCTCAGCTCACGGCTGAATGTGCCATCGTCACACTGGTGAGATTTCTATCAAACCCCACGGAAAAGAATGTCCGTCACCTAGTTGTTGTTTTTTTTCTTCCCTCACACACGCAGACACCCACACACAGTTTCTGTTATGACCCCCAGGCGAATCTGCACCCTGATGTATTGAGACAAGCCAGGGATGTGCATTAATCAGTGATGTGGCTGTGTGTGTGTGTGTGTGTTGTGTGATGTCACAAAGGACACAGTGAATCTATGAATCTAAACATCCTGACCCCCACGGAGCGGAGCGTGAAATAAGATCATGTAGACAGACTATGAGGTCATCCACCTTTGTTGTTTGGAATATTGTCTTGAATTTCTAACCTTTACCATCACATTTCATGTCTTTTGAATTTGATTATTTGATCGTTGTTGCATTTGAATCGTCTCCTGGTGTAGGTCTACCTGGAGAGACTCCTGACCTACGCAGAGATGGACATCTGTCCAGGGAACTGGAAGAGGATCGTCCTGGGAGCGATCCTGCTGGCCTCCAAGGTCTGGGACGACCAGGCCGTCTGGAACGTGGACTACTGCCAGATCCTCAAAGACATCACCGTGGAGGACATGTGAGTGACCTCACCAGCCAAATATATATATATATATATTATGAACATATCAGGACTTTGGCTCAGGATTAGAACTCATATTAGGATCAGATTTGGAGATTTGGTTTCATATAAACAACATAAAAACATAAAGTAATTCAAATAATAGAAATACTACATGCCGAAAATAAATGAATGAGAAATAATTTTCAAACAGGAACGAGCTGGAGCGCCAGTTTCTGGAGCTGCTGCAGTTTAATATCAACGTGCCGTCCAGCGTCTACGCCAAATATTACTTTGACCTGCGCTCGCTGTCCGAGTCCAACAACCTGAGCTTCCCCCTGGAGCCGCTCGGCCGGGACAAGGCCCAGAAACTGGAGGTTGGAGGTTTATTATTATTATTTTTTTTTCTCTGTGTGGTATTTTTTTTTTTTTACTTTTAACTTCATTTTCTTTTTCTCTATTTTTCCACTGTGGATTCTAATCCATAGCTACTGTGATGTCTTGAGAGGTCGGGGAACTTTCTAGAGGTGTGTGGGAAATGAAGACAGCCAGCGTTGTGAAAAAATTAATGAAACACAATGAAACTGGCTCTATTTAGCACTTTCATCAAGAGAAAACGTACGTTTTTTTCAGTTCAGCAAAAAAAAAAAACGGATTTTAAATGAAAATCTCTCGTCGTCTGTGTAACAAAAACTCAAATGTTTTCTTTCTCAGTGTTGACCTGAGAAGGACATCACAATATTTAGAGCTTCTCTGTTCTTCAACAATATGCAAATATTCTTAAATTCTTAAATCAAAGATAAATAACCTCTCCACGTCTTCACATCAAAAGTTATTTTTTTTTATTTTTATCAATCTATATCATGAAAATAACCCATCCTATGTCTTCTCTCCAGGCCATCTCCAGATTATGTGATGATAAGTACAAAGACGTGCGGAGAGCTGCCAGGAGGCGCTCGGCCAGCGTGGACAATCTGTGTGGAGTCCGATGGGTCCCCGCCATCCTCTCCTGACCAATGACAAGGCTGGCATGAGGCTACACACACACTAACAACATGGGGAAAAAAATATTAAAAAAAAATTGACAAAGACTGATGTTGGTGGAAAACGCCACGGAATTCAAGATCTTCACTTTGGATTTATACCAAGACATGGAGCGTGTATTCGGCCTCTGGAGTGTGAACTTTCAAACTGATGAGACTCCAGAGAGATTTTTTTTCTAAATGAACCTGATGCCTTCACGGTGCCTGAACTTATCGAAAAGAGACTTCCTGGTCCCAGTGGAGACAAATCCGGCGTTTTGGGACCGTACGGGACGTCCTGGGACAGAAACAGACCCTTTAAACCTCCTCTTTCAGATGAACCCCTGGAACTTCACTAAAGATTTCACTGTATTATTTGTATGCAGCTGTCGGAGCTGCTTCGTCCCTCATTGGACCACTGGAATTTGTACCCACTATTTATTTCCTTTGACGGGTCTTAGAATAATTCAAGTATTAGCTTGAAGTTTTTGTTCTCTGGAAATCGTTGCATTCGAGTTTTACAGTATTTTTTCAGAACACATCATGATACTCAGGTAGTTTGTTTACTAAGTTGGAAAAAAAACACAGAGTTTATAGGCACAGTTCTATTTTAGGGACATGCACAGTCAAAACCACGAGGCTAGAATCATAGAGCATGAGAAATACAGCAGGGCCTGTTTCAGAGTGTCTGATTCAGCATTCATATGATTTGGGTTGTAACTTTACCTTTTAAATGTAAAAAACGGGTTTATCAGAAACAATCCAAGTGGAACCTTCAAACAGAAGCTTTGAATAGAGAATAACTGTTACTCCGATTTTTGGGGGATTTCACCCAAATTCCAAATTCTATTCGTTCTATCCTGTTTTGTGCCTGTGTGCCTCAAAACCTCTGTTCTCGCTCATGTACGTAATGTGTGTGCGTGTGAGACATATTTATTCTTGCTAATGCGACATAAAGCCCCGGTGAAAAGACACGAGGTGAGGCAGACAGTAACTCTGCCGCACTGAAGGGGGCGCACGTGAGCCCACCGGTTCTTGTGGCTACTTCTAGTCTACGCAATAAGTTAAGTCTCAAATTGCTTTTGGCCAAATGCTATGCTAACATCAACATTAAAATCTCCATCATATCTACATTTATGCCTTTGATTGACTGTAGCTGGGTGTAAATAGAAGGTGTTCCTTACTCATTATTCATTTCAAATGGCCAAACGTGCAGCAACATTGAGGGATCCTTTTATTTAATCATATATATATATTGGTTTAACAGCATTTTCTCAAGGTTGTCCAACGTTGTCCACTGCTGTCAAGGAAAATCTAAAACAGTCTAAAAAATACAGGAATTGAGTATGGTATAGTCTAATTGGAGTACTACTACACATATTATTTTAGTTCAGCTGTAGATAGACAGTTGTAGGCTACGACTGTGTCCCTCAGTTTTCTCATGAAGACCACTAAGTCCTTCACCTCAGTCAACTGATTTGGACCTGACAAAAATATATTTTCCTTCCCAGCATTGGTAAAAAAAAATTGAATAAAATGAAAAACTTCCAATCAATGTTTTGGCGTCTTATGTTGGTAGTTTGTGGGTGGTGGGTTTATCTACGTAGGATTGAGCAGCTTCCAGTAAGTTTAGCTGGTACCTTGACATCCCAACAATGCTTTGATGGCGGCGTGGTAAGAATAGCTCCGTGCCCAGGTCCTGGCCTGTGAGAGCCAGTAACACAACATTACAAGGGACTGTCTTTAGTTCTCTTAGTACTCTGGCGCTGGGAGAGTCTCCTCTGTTGGCTGGGACCGCCGCTGAAGACGACGGCGGCAAAAAGAGAACCTTTTCGTGTGGAACCAGACTTCTGAACGATGGGGACGAGGGGGGCTATCGATCTACTCTTCGTCACGATCAGTCATAATGTTTCCTTTACAGGTTAGATATATACCTTGTCGTGATATATTATCACACATTTATAAATATGTTTTTTTTTTTTATATTGAAGTGTGATTGATTTAAGTAATTTGTAAGTTGAACATCAGCATGAATATCAATTCACCAGCTTCCCTGTTTTCCAGTAAAATTCACATTGTTTTTTTATTTTAACAATTTTATTTTACTCATACATATCACTTTTTTTTTTCTCTCTGCACTGCAGGTAAAGTGTGGTGGATGTTGATGCTGGTGCTGCGTGTGGTGGTGGTGGTGTTGGCCGGTTTCAGCCTCTTCAGTGACGAGGAGGACAGATTTGTCTGTAACACCATCCAGCCGGGCTGCTCCAACTTGTGCTTCGATGTTTTCTCTCCCGTGTCCGTCCTCCGTCTCTGGCTCTTCCAGCTGATTCTCCTCTGTCTTCCGCACGTGCTCTTCGCGACCTACGTGGCCCACAGACTGTGGACGTGTCCTTATTCACACTACACCAGGAGTCCCGGGGGCTGCTGGGAAAACTCCAGGACGCCGCCACGTTTCCACTGTGCCTACTTCCTGGCTGTGGTTTTGCGGATGCTCCTGGAGGCGGTTTTCGGTGCAGGCCAGTTTTGGCTCTTTGGTTTGTCCGTCCCAAAGAGCTTCTTATGTTTCCAGGCTCCGTGCACCTCCGGGGTGGAGTGCTACGTCTCCAGGCCGACGGAGAAGAGCCTGATGCTGAACTTGATGTTGGCCCTGGCCTCCCTCTCCGTCCTGCTGAGTTTCATCGACCTGCTGAGCTCCGCCAAGGCCGCGCTGAGGTGGAGGAGGGAGGTGCTGATGGACGAAATGAGTAAAGGGGAGCAGAGCAGCGTGTTCACCAGCACCACCGTGTCTGAGGACAGGGACGAAAAACACCTTGAGCTCCTTTCTACCAAAGCCAACGGCGGACCCGCTCGTAAACCGAGTCCATCCGTGAACGAGAGGACGGAGGACGGAGTGTCTCCAGCGCCGACTCACTTGGTCCTCCATGCCCACCTGAGACCTCCATTGTCTCCTCGACCTCCGGTGAACCCCAGGATGACGACACCCGCCAGTTTTACGAGCTTCGGTCCCAGCGCCCCGGTGGAGACGAGCTCTGGACAACAGTGGGACAGCAGTGAATGCCAGGACAAGAGGGCGTGGGTGTAATTGTCTGAAAGATAAATCCTTTGGCTTAATCTGTTGTTTTTTATGAAAACAGTTTTTGCTATCTGCCAAGCGTCTTTCAGGTCGCCAGACAATATTAGCAATATTTATCTGGTAAAATGCATATCTGGTTTGAGCAATGTCAAGAAGTTTGCTTCAAAAAATCCTGCTCAATGGCTAAGACGATATACAAGTAATGCCCAGTCCACATTCAAATATATGTATAAAAAAGAATTATTAATATGAAAAACATTTTCATATGAACCCAGTCTTTTTTTTTTTTTTTGCTCTGTTCACATGACAAAACGGATGTGAAATCTTGAATCCTGAATAACAGCTTCTGAATGTCTAATAATAATAAAATTCATCCCCTGATCGGATCACATTGTCTTACTTTGACCCGGCCTTAAACACCCTGAGCGTGTTTCTGTGTGGTTGTGAGTCCCTCAAACATGGGCTGACCTTGATGTAAATGCCCTCAGCTGTTGTCTGGATCAGCCACAACAGAAACACTGATCTGACCTCTCACATGACCACTCCACGAACCCGGCCGTGACCCGACAGAAGACAAACCCCTCCTCGAATGAAGTCCTTCAACCTCCTCTATATTGACATATATTTTATATTTTATTTTATATTTTTGAGAAATAACATTTCCAAAAAGTGCTTTCTTTGATATTTCAGCATTTGGCCTTACAGAATAGATTTAATACTCTTAATATCCTACTATGCTGAAGCGTTAGCTGTGTTGCCAGGTGAATAAATGGAAGAAAAACTTTATTTATTTATTGAAGATTTTTATTTTGTCTTTTTTTAAGTGTTTTCTTCATTTTAAAATATGGCGTTGTTTTTGTGCCAATAATAATCATTAGTATTTAAAAATCCCCGACATGATGAACTAAGAAAGTGAATCTAACATCATTCAAATGTGCATCAGCTGACATTACAGTTTAAATTACTGGAACTCAAACTTTAACTTCACTTATTATCTGTTTCTCCTGTCTGGCGGTGACTGTGACGTGCACAAGCCCTGATCCCCACATTACTGTCAGAGTAGCCATGACCCTCACGCCGTTCCATTCTTCTTCTTCTGTGGCATTTGGGGCAGCTCAGACATGCAGAAACATCGGCGGGAGGTCAGTCAGGTGCACAGAGAAAGCACTGTGCCGACACTGGGCGAGGTCAAAAGGTCAGCAAACACAGTGACCCTACACGTGTGTCTGTGTAAAATTGTCCCTCTGTGTGTGTTTCTGCTGGCCGTCCCACACACACGGACACACACGCAGGAAAAAAAAGTTAGTGTGAAGCTATCGGTCCTTGGCTTAACCTCCTGATATCAGCCACATCACAGTGACCGGTCTGTTGTTCAACCTCTATGGTCAAACGGAACATTTTATTTGCAACTTTTAAAACAAGGAATTAATTATAGGATTGTCACTGAAAACACAATCAAAACCAGACAAACTGGCACAGGGTAGGTGAAGACAAGGACTATTTATACATGTAGGAACAGGTGGAAACAATCAAGGGGGCGGGGCACATACTGACAATTGGAGGGGAAAAAAACACACAAAGACAGGAAGTTAAGGGAAGAGGGAAGTAAACAACAAACCAGGAAGTGAGTGACGAGACCGGACTATGAGTGAACTACTCTTACAGGGTATAATACAGTTTGCCCTGATGTTTAAAAAGAGAATACATTCAATACAATGCATAATACCTAAGTAATAAAAAGGAAAACTTCAAATGAAGACACTTTACATTCACATATAATAATATGTTGCATTCACCGCCACCTAGTGGTCAATGCGGTGTAATGCAGTGAACACGAGTGAAAACGAGTACGTCATTGTTATTGTACAAGACTATATTTGACAGATTTTCATTCTTATTCAAAGTGTTAAGTATGTTGGTGTTCAGTTATCTGTGTTCACTTTAAATGGTGGATGTCTCCAGCAGAGCTAAAATCCTAGTTTGGGTCGTACCCCTGTGTTTACATTTTAATACATGGTAGTTATCAAACTTGTTTGACAACCTCAAAACAATTAGCAACCCACACACCAATAAACCTCGATATTTGAGTAAAGGGTTGGTGAACTCATTTATTATGGAATGTTCTATAAAGTTTGGGGAGATCTAAATAGAAAGTTCAAGCAGATGAGCTGGAGGTGAAACAAGTGGAAGGCCTCTGTGATGTAACACAACTCCAGGTTGGGAAGCTATTTATTGGGCTGCATGTTTTGCCCCCGCAGAAAATGTCAGAAATGACAAACATGACCTTTGACCTCACAACCTTCACCCTGCCTGACTCCACACACACACACACACTCATGCATGTGAGACGAGTAATGTGTCTTTATTTAATTTTTTTCACACGATACAATATGAACCTGGTGAATCTTTGATTTTTTTTTTGCCTCCAACAAGTCAAAATAAATCAGACACAGCACATTTCCCACATTTCCATGGAAACTCGCTTTTTTGACCTTAGGAAACAACATTTTTGTCAAGGTCCAAACCTGTGTTTGTATAAAACAAAGCAAAGTTATCTCTATCTCTTTGCCCACGATTTCAAAGAGTTGGCTTTTTTGTTTTTGATGCATGGCTCCTGTTCCAGCATGCATTGGAACAGGAAGTCGGCCATGACATGACGAGATGTGTAAATAAAACCAAAATTGCTTCCAATCTCTGTATGCATTCTTAAATTATAGGAGCCTCTGACCTCTAACAGCCTGACAACACTGTGATTCAGTCCAAACCAATCACAGTCACACAACCCATTACACAAATCCTTACACAAAAGAACACATTCATAAACATGATAATTAGAGCCTGCAAAGAGGAGTTGGTTTTCACCTCGAGCATCTCCTGGCGCTGATGCTTGTTTACTTTAGAAGGAGATGATTCAGATGCAACCTCTCAACCCATTTCCTCTGTTGATTTTTTTTGCTTTGGCCGCAACACAAACACACCCATGCACACACACAAAAGAAACACAACCGCACACACACCACTGGAAGAGGAAGCAAACTTGTCTGGCGGGTTAACAAGCAATTGCTGGGCCATTTCTTCTCAGTGGAGCGAAGAAAACAGGACCTGATGTTGTGTCCTTGGCTTAACCTCCTTAACCTCCTGATATCAGCCACATCGCAGTCTGTTGTTCAACCTCTAGGGTCAAATGGAACAGTTTGTTTGCAACTTTTAAAACAAGAAGTTAATTATAGGATTGTTTAATGGTGTGTGTCTGAAAACACAATCAAAACCAGACAAACTGGCACAGGGCAGGTGAAGACAAGGACTATTTATACATGTAGGAACAGGTGGAAACAATCAATGGCATGGCAATTTCTTCTCAGTGGAGCGAACAAACAGGACCTGTGGTGTGACGGATGTTTTATTATTTCCAACATTGATGTTGTTGCGATGGAATGAGACAAAAATGTGACATTCCAAAGTTAGGCCTCTTCAGGAAACACCCTCAACTGTTGATTCCATTCTAACTTTCAATTTAAAGTCAGATCGTTTCTTGATTTGTGGTTTAATTGCTGAACCCAGGAAATATTACGGATAGTTTACCTGACATAAAAAGAAAAATATTATTAATAAAAAAATATTTGTCTTCTTTCACCCGGTGACTTGATCTGGTCTGAGCATTACTAACATGGTTAAATGACTAGCGTAACTTATTCTATCACAGCATTACCAAATAAGACATTCCTTCCAGCCGGAATTGAACCAGCGACCTAAGGATGTCAGTATTATTCTCTTACAGTCCTCCGATCTACCAACTGAGCTCTCGAAGGGATGGAACAAAAGCAAAAATAACAAGAAAATTAAATAATTATCACATAAATGTGCTTCGGTGAAAAGTGATATTTGTTCCTTTATCAGATCCTGTTTTTGTTTTATTTTATTCATCTTTTAGTCTCTATGTGCCGCAGATGGATTGTGGGTAAACATTCGACCACCATGTGGCAGCATAATACAACTTTGTCTGTGCCACACTTTTGGAATTCAGTGCCAGGTTCTGTCAGGTCAGCTGTGTTCAGACAAGACTCAAACATCAGGAGAGGTGGAAGGCTTTTTTTTTCTTCTTTTTCTGACCCTGCAGCCATGAGTCACAAACCTTTTACAACATAATTAACAGACCACCCGCTGCTAATTCAGTTTAAGTATGACAGACAGAGTCAGGTCTCTCCATCCTCTCTCCTGATGGTTCAGATTTTTCTAGATGAACCCGATTAAGACTTGGAGCGTTGTCCAAAGTCAGATACAAGCATTTAATACAGCAAATAAAAGATTTTCTCTCAAATATATATTTTGTTAAATTGAAAAAAGTTGCGTTCCCTTTTTTTTCTTTAAATCTCCTCGTTCCTGCTTTGTTTCACAGTTGTATGTCTTTTCTTGGATCCACCTGTTATCAGAAAGTAGGCAGAGGGGGTGAAGTTAAGTTACTTTTAACTGTGTGAAATGTGTGATGTGAAAACATGTGGCACATTCAGTGAGGATCAGGGGATTTTAAGAGGAAACAGGACTGCAGAGTTAATAACCGGCCTCGGGCATTAACGTGAGGAGACCACCTGTGGTTTTTTCCTATTGCCATGTCAATGTTGGCCCCTGCGTCTCCCAGCGTGAGATTCTACGACGCAGGGGGAGGTTTCCTAAAGCTTCCCCGTCTCTTCATGTCAGCCAAAAAAACAAAAACAAAATCCAACCTTTTAAGTTGAACACCAAAAAATCGATCCGTGCAGATTGCTGCTCTCTGAGCCTCAAACACCAGGAATGACGCACACAGGGGGGGAATTCCATAAGAAGTTGGTGGTTTTATTCTCAAAATAAAAAATCTTCTATCAAAGTAGAATTATACATATTTACAATCTCTGGTAAATTTCCATATACAAATGTACAATCTATGTACACCAATAATTATATAAATACATGTGATGCGCTGATGCAACCCGTATGAGACAGTATTAAGGCATTGATGAATGTGTGTGTGTGTGTGTGTGTGTGTGTGTGTGTGTGAATCCATCCTTTCAACGGTCGAATGGTGAATGTTGTGTTTTAAGACACAGCGGTTTCTTTACAGTAGGAAGAAGGAGAAGAAGCTTCACCATGCAACCAATCAACTAAGGGGATCTTGTCAGCTGTGTGCATTCAGTTAATCCCAGATAAGACTCTGCATTCTTTGTGCCAGGTGCATTGTTCTGCTGCTGGGAGTCCCATTATTTGGAAAGGAGCCATTAGGCGTTCATTAATGAGCTAATTACAACATGCTGATGGACAATCAGCCACCCCCCCCCCCCCCTTCCTCCTCCTCCTTGAAACTGTCATTTGGATAAGGCAAGGAATGAGCAACCTGATTCCATAACTTCTATACGCACATAAAAGGGTCGAATAATGGAAATCCAGCTGTTCACATCTGGAAATGTGCGCACGTGCGACCAGGCAGTTTGGAATAATTTATATATATAAAAAAACGTAACAACACAAAACATAAAGAGCTGATATTGGCGTGTTGTTGTCTCTAATGTCACATGGCCAATGCCTTAAACCCGGGACAGTGGCATCTGTTTGGGGCAGGACACGGAGCTCGCCGTGCCGGACCTCCACGTCAGTCCCGTGCTCACGTCGCTGTACATGGAGCCCGCAGAGGCTTTGCTCCCCCAGCAGCAGCGCGTGCAGAAAGTCCTCCAGGACTCCAGGGTCTTCCCGGACCAGATCCAGGCCCCCGACGTGATGCCCACCAGGAGACACATGAAGTACTTGAGCATGAACACGGCGTAGTCCGGTTTCTGGCGGTTCGGGTCTGCGCTGCAAGCGCAGTTGTGCGTAATTTCCCAGGTTTGCTGGTTGTGCTGCTCGTAGAAGTAACAGGCCACGATGACAGTGGCCGGGACCGTGTACAGAACCGTGAAAACCCCGATCCGGATCATCAGCCTCTCCAGCTTGTCCGTCTTGGTTCCCCCTTGCTTGATGACGCTCCGGATCCGGAACAGGGACACGAACCCAGCCAGGAGGAACATGGTACCGATGAACAGGTAGATCACCAGCGGGGCCAACACGAACCCGCGAAGGTTGTCCAAATTTTGGTTCCCCACGAAGCAGATCCCGGCCACGGAGTCCCCGTCCACGGAGCTCAGAGCCAGCACCGCGATGGACTTCATGCTGGGAATGAGCCAGGCGGCCAGGTGGAAGTACTGCGCGTAACTGGCGATGGCCTCGTTGCCCCACTTCATCCCCGCGGCCAGGAACCAGGTGAGGGACAGAATGACCCACCAGATGGAGCTGGCCATGCCGAAGAAGTAGATGAGCAGGAAGACAATGGTGCACAGCGCGGGACCCGTGGTCTCGTAGTGGATGTGTCCGCTGTCCCGGTCGCAGGCCACCTCCTCGTGTCCGGCGATGAGCCGTACAATGTAGCCCACCGACACGAACATGTAGCAGGCGGAGAGGAAGATGATGGGCCGCTCCGGGTACTTGAACCTCTCCATGTCGATGAGAAACGTGGCCACGGTGGCGAAGGTGGAGATGAAGCAGAGCACGGACCACAGGCCGATCCAGAAGGCGGTGAAGGTGCGCTCTTCCTGCGTAAAGTACGGGCTGTGGCACGGCATGGCGCAGTTGAGGATCTGGCCCGTCTTGACGCGGTTGCGCAGCGGGTGTCCGTCTCCGGTCACCGGAACCATGGGCGTGCGGCAGAAGCAACCCGGCTCACAGGCGGCGGAAGCCGGCTTGTGTTTCCCTGGGATGCCGCGGCCGTAGCCGCTCTTCTTACGCGGGTTTAAGGGCTTCAGCGGCCGGTCTGTGGGCTTGGCCGCCGCCACCACCGGGGACGCGGTGGTGGTGGTGGCGAGGCTGCGGTTGTCGTCCATGCACAGCGTGTCCCGGTCCCCCTGCTCCGGCAGCAGGTCGCACCTCATGCGGTCCGGCCACGGGAAGCCGTACTGCCGCATGAGCGGCGCGCAGCCGGCTCGCGCGCGCTCACACACGCTCCGGCACGGCGGCAGCGGCTTCTTGTAGTCCTCCAGGCAGATGGGGGTGTACATGCTGCACAGGAAGAAGCGCAGGTCCGGGGAGCACTTGATCTCCACCAGTGGCCAGAACTGGTGCACCTCCAGGCCGGCTTCGTCCTGCGAGTCGTGGTTGAACTGGTTGGGCATGTAGGTGTGGTTGTAGCCGATGCCCCGGCACAGGGGCACGGAGATGGGCTGGCACTGCAGCTCCTTGGAGCGCGTCCCGTGCAGGAGCAGCGCGAAGAGCGCGCACCATCCCGCCAGGATGCTGCGCTCCATCCCGCCGCCAAATCCGCTTTAATCCAGGAGGCGAGCTGCTGAACTCATGCTGGGATTATTCTCTATCTGTCATATCCAAGAAAAAAAAACACACACACATAACACAAAAAAACAACTCGTGCGCTTTACTCCAGTCTTCTGTGTGTTTGTGTGTGTTGGCCTGGCTGCATGTGTCTCTGAATGCTGTGTGGACTGTGGGTGTGCTGGCTTTTATACTGAGGGACACAGGACACTCCTCCCAGCATGGGAGGGGAGGGACAATAAGTCAATCCACTACTCATTCTATAGGTGTTTGTTTAAAATGTTCACCCTGGGGGAAGGGTTATAATCACTTTGTCCCTGTTTACACCCCCCACCGACACACACAAACACACGCACACACCCTGAGGAAGGTGTCATAGTGCAATTTAGAGATATAAGGGTGGGACATAAATACACAAAGTTTGAATGCATTGTTGTTATAAATGAATTAATTAAACGGGGAAGCGCAAACAACCAATTCTTGAAGTAATGATGGAGGATTTTTTTGTGCTTCCAACTATTCTTCGTATCACACTTTGATTTTAAATGCAACATGAGAAGAGCATTATATACATACATATATATATATATATATATACAGTGCATGTTTAAATCCTGCCAAAGCTTGACTGCCTCATATGAGTATTGGACATAGTAAGTTTGTATCCCTTATAATTTCAAAGTCCCTAAATGGTGACGTTTTTTTTTGTGTGAATTTGTCTTTTCAGGTTTACTCTGAATGAATGCGTGGTGTCCCAGTAAAAAAAAAAGGACAAAAGGAGCTGAAACCCATTTCTTTAACAGCCGTTCCTGCACATGCTGAAACCAGTGAGTGAAAAATGTTCCGTGACATCAATGTTCCTTCCAAAAAAAGAGAGCCGCTGAGAAATCCAAGTATACAAACCACTCACAAATGTTCCCCAGGTCTTATCGACCCGATAAATATGTGCATTGAAGGAATCATTTGGTTACAGCCACTGATTTAAAGCCTTTGGGCTGAGACCTGATGCTTTTTTTTTTTTTTTTACATTTTCTGGGACCTGAAAAACAAATTTATACATCACTCATCAGCCACGCGGGAGCCACAACTCCGACACCGCTCATCGCTCAGCCTCCACTGGAAGGGGTGAGTTCTGAATCCACGTGAATCTGACGGAGCGCGAACACGTACCTCTGTGGAACGTATGATGAGCAGGAAAAACTGATGCATCTGATTGTGTGCAGGTAAATTAGAGGGTCTGTGTGTGTGTGTGTGTGTGTGTGTGTGTGTGTGTGTGGTAAAGGAGTTTAATGTGGTCTTGTTAGCCCACAGCGGGGGGTTGTCTTGCTCTAAAGGGTGGGGAACTGTTTGTCTTAACGCTAGTGCCAATGTTTCACTCATTGCATGCTGGGATGCAACACCAAGCCCAACACACCCGACAGCCCCTGTGTGTTTCTGTGTGTGTGTGCGTGTAAACATTTTTATTTCTCAGCTCAAAGAAAATAAGCTCATATAAACAGATAGAGCATTCTGATTGCACTAATTAAAGTCATTCACACTCCTTATTGGATTGTCCGGCTTCAAATGGAGCTGAGACGCTTTGGCAGACGGGCAGCGTGTTTACACTCCACAGGTTTAATCACAACTAATTAGCTGTAAAACTCCTGTATTTGCTGAGGGAGGCTGGGGGGCAGCCCAGGCTTTTAGAAAAACTTTTTTTCAAAATGAAATTTAAGGTTTGGCAAGTAGGACAACTAAAAACAGAAAATAAAAAAGTAAAAAAAGTGAAATACGAAGCTCTCCTCTGTCAAAGCGTGAACATTTTGGCTCATATTATCTGCACATGGAAAGTTGTTGTCTCCTCACTGGCATATTTACAACCACACACAGACACACACACTGCAGGCCCAAGCCAGAAAACGTTCAAGTCTTTTTTCTCTTTCGGGTTGTAACTATCTCTGGCTGCGACACAGAAGTTGTGTGGTGGTGTTTTTTAGCGAGTCAGCGTCACTTTTAATCTATAAAAAAAAAACAAAAAATAAAACACCAATTTGCCCCAGAGGGGTTCAGTGTGTTCTCCGCAACAGCATATTCCAGGAAGAGCGGGAGAGGAGGAACAGGCACAAATCACAGCAGTGTAGCGCAGAGATTGAAGAAAAAAAAAAAAGTTGGTTGCAGTGAGGTGAATAAAAAGTGAAACACCCAAAGAGCAGTAACTATTAAACACCTTTTGGACATCAGTTTATGTCTTTCTGCATTCTACAGTTGGACGCCCATAGATTAGGATTTTAGTAGCATTTAAATGCATTCATAATAAGTAAAATTCCTGTGTACTGTAAAATTCCTGTGTACTTGTACATTTGGCGAATAAAGAGATTCTGATAAGCTGGCGTGCACTAACAGAAAGGATTTAATGTATAAAATAAATCTAAAGTCTCCTTATTATGCTTCCAAACAGCGGTGAGTTTAGATATGGAGTGGTTTACATATTTGAATTAGAATTATCATTTTACAACATTATTTAAAGAGGTTATTTTAATTTTTTTTTACGATATGATTTCCATATATAAATGATACCGAGGTCACAAAACCAATCTGCCATTCCCAGCATTCAGTGGTTCCAGCCATTTTGCTTTTTTTTTTTTTTGTTTTATGTCGGAACAGGTTGAACATTCTCCTCATGGTGGAATGGGACCTTTCCGACATTTCCCACATACGTGTGTGTGTGTCTGTCTGTGTGTGTGCAGGAGCGACCTGGGCCGGGTCCAGAGGCCTCATACTGTGCCAGGCGTCTCCAGCTGAGCCGTGTTTCACCGCAGGTGAGAGCCTCAGGAAACAGGTGGCTCCTCCTCCTCCTCCTCCACCACCTCCTCCTCCTCCTCCGGCAGACTGAGCATCAACCACCAGAGTGGAACCCGTATTGATTAACAAGCCTGATAGAGTCGGCGGCCCCAGCCACCAACTGTCGCCCCGGCCTGGATAGTGGGTTTAGGGTTTCTCTTTGGCCCCTCGCATACCACGTCTAAAAGGGGGCAAATAGAATTACTGCATCTGTTTAGAAGTCCATTTCTGCATTCTCCGGCCTGCCCACCCAACCATCCCTCTGTCTAAACTCTCCCTCCACTCTCCCAGGGCTCTCAGAGTTCACCATGGCCAAAGAGGAGACGAGAGTGAGGAGGAGGAGGGGGGGGGGGAGGCTTTCTCACAGAGTTACTGAGGCGTGCCGCGAAAACCTCCTCATGGGAAGTTTGTCCTTGTGACATTCTCAAAACTCATGTAATAATAATAATGTAGCTGGATACTAATATTTACTTGTGCCACTTTGGGAGACACACAAATGCACGCACGCACACACACACACACACACACTCCAAATGTGTCCATTATTTACAAGTAACCGTGGTAACAGGCAACTGTATATAAGTGCATTATAAATATTTGTATTGGCTTTTAGAAATGCTTCCACCTTTCATCCATTGAGCCAGTTGCTGGTTTTATTATTATTTTTAATATTATTATTATTATTATTTTTTGCCTTTTAAAGAAGATCCATTTCGAGGAAGAACACATTCGCTTTTTCGACAAAACCAAGTCTTGATTTTTCCAAATGTGCCGACCTGACCCAGTTTAATTGAAACCTTCCGCTCCCTTTGAATATCTTTGAGGCTGCTAATTAAATTAATATTTGAATGCAAAGTCGCCTCGGTCCCCGCAGTAAACTAGTGGATTCTAAAATCTCACATAGAAAAGAGATGAGTGTAATTAGATCCGACAAATGGGTTCAAGATCAGACGTGAAGGCCCCCATTTATGTTTACTTACATGACATTTAGTTTTTTTTTGGATGCCATCATCTTAAATAATAATGTGGACAGAAAAGACAACAACAACAACAACGACAACAACAAAACAAAACAATCAGTGCCCTGACTCCTCAGCGTATGTGATTAAGACATAGGAAACACAATTTCCTCTGACAGTGGGGAAGTCTGTAATTTTATGGACATGACCGGGACAAATGGCACTTCCTGTGTGTGTCTGTGTGGTGTGTGTGTGTGTGTGTGTGTGTCTGTCGTGTGTTGGTCAGTGATGGATGGAGCGTTCCTCCCCTCCTTCCTTCCACAGGTAAGATTCCTCTGCAGTTAGCTGTGTGTTTGTTCAAGAGCCCCGCTCCTAATTATCCTGACGTGGGATGGGAGGCTTAAGGCAGTCACCCTTAACGTCACACACACACACACACACACACACACACACACTCCTGACAGTGTGTGTATTGTATTCCCTCACCTTCCTTCCGCTCATTAACCAGAGCAAACAGTGACACAAAACCCTCCCAACCAATCAGTCTACAGCCGGGCTCCACGGTGACAGCCGTGGCTCGAAATCAACCCCCTGAACCCAAACACAACCAAACGCCACCAAACACAAACATGACAAAAAAAGAAATGGGACCCGGGATCTCCACCCCGACGTTTAGCTCCACAAACGTTTGTCGTAGGAGGAGATAATCCACTCGCTGGTTCAGAATAATGTGTAACCATCGCGGGTAAAGGTGAATGTTTTATTGGCTGTTAATCACATTGACAGGGTTAATATTAGTCAACGTTTTCCCACAAATATAAATGTTTAAAGAGAGGTGTTATTTTCTGCGTTCAGGTCTTATAGATAAATATAGGTTGAGTTCCCACATCTTGGGCTTTTTTGGGGTTATTCCTTTGGATCATGGCCCAACATAATTTAATAATATTTCTTTGATGGGGAAAACATTTAATAAATATAGTAAACAACGTTATGATACTGAGTCCTTTTCATTTCTCAGGAGATGGAACCAGCTGTTCATATCTAACCATGTGTCTCTGAGTCCCACAGCCTCCATATAATCCCTCCATAACCGGAGCTTGAATCTGTGAGCGGTGCCAGCCCCACACTGAGGGGTATTATGGCGAGCTCCTTCTAAATTGCCACTTGTCCTCCCCGGCGTCATTAAAAAAAAGCCGCGGAGCAACAGGAGACCTGTTCTTAAATGGCGGCGGCGGCGTGTTTATAATTGCTGTCTTTTTTCAGCGGCGTTGATGACGTCTCTCTCGGATCTGGTCCCGCACAGACTCGAGGATTCATTGGGCCAGCCGGGAGCTCAGAGGGTTTCAGCTGTTTATTTTTTGGTTTTTTTTATGAAGCTGATGGCAGAAACAGTGCCGGGGTTCCGAGACGTGTTCGTGGTGAAAGCCATTAGTGTTCCATTAGTGTTCGGGGGCCTCCGGGAGAAGGGAGCTGTGCCATGTGTGCGTCACCCGTCATTTAAAAACACATCAACCACGTTCCACTTTGAGCAACATGTCATTACAAGTTGTTTAATATCAACGTAACAACATCAGATTTGGATTTGTTTTTCAGCTGCAAAATGTATGCAGGCGCAAAAATGTGCAACAGCGGTCGAAGCATCATTTAAATGTCAAAGGTTACAGGTTTCAGCTTTGAGTGAAATGAACTGTATAGACCTGGAAGTCTTCACACACATTAGCTGCTCTTTCTAATTATTGGACTGTAAAAGTAAAACAGAATCAACCATAGTTCAGAGAAATGGGTCTACATAGATCCATAAATATACAATCGTTCAACAGCAGTCGTCCTCTATTATTCCGGTTATAATACAGAAGCTGCTTTATAAGTTGCTGGATGGTTGTGAGAAGGCATCTAACGGCATAATGAAATCACATGTAAGCGAAAAAAAATTAAATAACATAACAGACAGAGATTTTTTAAATTGAGATTAAAGTATCATCTCAGTGGAGCTGACCTTGTCTTTTTTTTTTGTTCTCTCTTTTTTTTTATTATACCTCTGTTAAATCGGTTGGCCCCTTTTTAACCGCGGTCCTTCTGCCTCAGGACGCTCGGAGCGCCGGAGCTGGAAAAGCCATCCAGGACGCATATCAGATGATGTGTAACTGGGTCTTAAAATAACACGTACGCAGCGAGTGAGTCTTACTTCCTGGAGGGTTTAAGTGGCCTCGTTTCACTCATTTGGTAAAAATCGGACTAATATACAGATTTGTACAAACAAGCTGATAAACACTTACACACAAACACGCACACACATGGTAAACATTCAACCACGCACACACACACACACACACACACACACACTCAATCTTACACACACCAAGTGGTCCCTGCAAATATTTACTCATGTTAGCCCCTTAAATTAAAGCTTCCTCTGTATTTACAGTGTGTGTGTGTGTGTGTGTGTGTGCGCGCGCGCAGTTATTCCGTGCATGCAAATTCATGATAAATGACAATTTAAAGGCAAACACGCATGGATATCATTTGGCTTGCCAGCATAAGCATCACATGGTGTGTGTGCATGAGTGTGTGTGTGCCTGTGTTTCTCAATAACAATATAATATATAATAATATAATAATAACCCAACAACACAGAGACTGATTTACACCAAACTTGTGTGTGAGTGTGTCACATGAGTTACTGTTGGTGCCGATCCATCAAAGTTCGACAAGAACTATGGCCCAATAAAACTTAATAATCTGCAAATGTATAACCAATCATAGGATTGTATACAGAAAAATGCATTTTCTGCATCCCTCAGGACAGAGACACAACCGAAAGCAGGTGTAGAGATTGAAAAAAATATTTATGGATAGATGGTGACATGTTATTAGGTGGCACAATTATACGACATAAAGGTTTGCATTGTGTGCTTGTTATATGCATTCTTCTTCTTAAAAGAACTCATGGAAACACAGAATAATATAGAAAATGTGGATTATCCATGTATGTCTTTGGGAAAATCTGGAACTGCAGCAGATTTCTTCCCTTTCCACGATTAAAATGTGGAGAAATGCGGAGAGCGTTGGCTGCTCCCCGAGTACAGTGTATGCGCGAACATGCATCTGCGGCTGGGGGATCGACACATTCCACAGGGAGGTGACGAGGTGACCCTGACCAAACCTGGCAACCACCCACCACCCTGTGGACCCGCCCAGGCCCAGTGTCCACCCAAAACACACACACACACAGACACACACACGCCCGCACACACACACACACACACACACACTGACAGGTTGACAGTAAACTGTGAGCGCCCACGCCTACCTCAGACAGACAGGAGTGAATTATTGGGGTGAGCGGGGGTCGACGAGGGGATGAGGAGGCAGGATGAGGAAGAGTGGATGAAAAGGTGGGAGGAGTTACACAAGTGACAGGCAGGTAATGCGATGTTGATTGTTACATTTGATTGAGAGGACTAAGTTTGTCTCACGTGCAAAAAACCTAAATCTTTAGTGTTCTGCGAAAAAAAATAAAAACGGTGGCGGAAAAAATAATATTTCTTTCCTAAAGTGGAGAAAGAAGATAAAAGGAAATACTTCAGAATACTACAGTACTACTCGGTATTTACTACAATCTGTATTGCGTCCGGCTCCCGGGGATTTTTTTTTTTCGTCCTTCGCCAACTCCAGGTACGTCACTTAGCGATGATGAAGCACACGGCTGAGTGTGATTAACATAATCTCCCCTCACGTTAATCTGACGGCAGGCGCAGCCTTGTTAGTGAGATAGTGGACTTTGAATGAGTTGAGATTATATTTGATCCACTTTTAATCCGCTTGTTTAAAGAGAAACAGAATCAGGATTTGGTATTAAGTCATTTTTAATTGAAAGGAATTTTCGGTGGTAACCAGAATATAGATACTATTAAAAGCAATGATATTTCTATCATGTGATAATAATATTAATAAACATAATATTTTCTTTACATCAAAGAGGCTTTATAGAACGTAGTCAAGGGAAATATGTGAAATCAAGTATAAGATGCTTTAAGTAAGGAATAAACACTGAATTATGAAATTGTCCAATGTCTGCTGATAATAATTGATTATTCTGCTAATCGATTTTTTGGAGTTGCTGTAAATGAGTGCGGCAGCACTGGCTTCGCCCCCAGGCCGGAAGCATCTGCCTGTTTCTTTGCGGTGGAGGTTTCTGGGACGTTTCGGCCCCTGAACTCGTCTCCAAAGGTCACAGACGTCGTCCCGAACGCTCATGGCGCAGACGCTCCACATTTAGAGACACAACCCTAAACACATAGAGCCTTTCATACCATACAGCGCGCAAAACATTTCAATCCCGCCCAGACAACAACCCACTAATCTGGGCCCAGGCTGAAGGTACCCGTCGGGTTACCGTGGCGACGCTGTGTGTTGTGGCTCTCCGCAGCAAGGACTATATAAAGACTCTGGGATTTAAATCAGTGTTTACATCCCAGGAAACAGATAAATACTATTTGACATGGCCTCTTAAAATGATGTCGGCTCTCTCTCTCTCTCTCTCTCTCTCTGGCTCTCTCTCGCCCTTCATGGACGACAGACGCTGTAGGGTTTATCTGGAAGGTAAAGTGACCATTGCATTTCACGGTCAGCCGTAAAGTAGGAGACATAAATCTTTTTTAACTTAGCGAGTCCCAGTGCTAGCCTCTTCCTCGGAAAACACAATTATTATTATTATTATATAGAATAACGCGTCCATGTTTTTACATTTGACAGGCTTCAAATGAAAAAAATCAAACCTCTCCCAGGTTAAAAAAAAAAAGAAAAATAAAGCAGCTTAGAAGCTCTTTAAATCTTCTGGTTTGTTTTGTCTGTAAGAAAAGCCATAACCTCAAATAAGCCCAATACAAGTCCAGTAACTGTGTTAAAAGATTATTTGGCCACTAGTGTTACAAGGAAAATCTGGCCTGATTCAAACTGTTATTATCAGACATTATTGGGGGTTTTGTCAGCGACTGTATGATGGCAGGCCGGACACAGTAGTGCAGTAATCCCAGAGGCCCGGTCCCGGCGTGGAACTTGGACAACGGCGGTGGCGGCGGCGGCGGTGGCGGCGGCGTTGGGTTTCGCCGGCGGGGCCTTTTTTCGACCGGGCTCACGGGGGATGAGCGGAGCAGAGGCACTTATGAAGGACGCACATTGTTGCCAGCCCTGGGGAAGAAAACTGAGCAGTCTGGCAACACAGGCGGAATTTCCTACTGTGATGTTATCTACACACGAGACATTTAGCTTCGGCCAAATGAAGGAGAGGAAGGAGGGAGAGGGGGAGAGAAAGGGAAGAGGATGAGTGAGAGGAAGAGGAAATGAAGGCAACCGGCCACTGTTTCTTCTTCTTCTTCTCGGTACACTCCTTTATTTGTTCACGCTATTGGTTGCAATCCATGGCCTTGTATAAATGATAAACACAGTTTGTTGTCCGCCATGTTAGAAAAGTGCCATGAAAGGCTTGAAATGTGCCATGAGCTTTATTTGTGTGCGACTGAAGGATCGCATTCATTTGTGTAGAACCTTAATAAGTCGGTTGTGCGTTTTGCACACATCTATAAGCACACCAACAAAAAAAAAAAAAATTACACAGTTATTAAAACATAAAAACATAAAAAAAGCAACATATCAGCTAAATGTTGTGTGTGTGTCAGATTGTATTTTGTGAGCGTCAGAGCTGCTCGGCAAAGAGCCACAAGCAGCTGATGGAATAAAAGGACCTTTGAGCCGGTATTGGTGCTTATAGGACCTTTGGAGGGTAATATTTCATCAGGCGAGCTTATTGGATGAAAGCAGTTGGAATCGTGTTCACTGCAAAGTTTTATGAGCGGTTAAATGTGCAGATATAAGCATTATCATTCATTTTTCCTTTTTTTTTTAAATCATAAGTGATCAAAAGCTGAGTAGGCGCTGAGTCATTATCATGTGTCAGGAGGTGTTAAACACACACTTATGAGGGTTTATTTTTTATTTTTTTATACTTTGACAATCAATCATTGAAAGTCAATAAAATGTTTATAAGCCCAGACCACAGGTGACTCGTTGGAAAACGTGCCACCCCTCAGCATGATTTGAACGATCAGGAAAACAACCTATCCTTTCTTCCATTGAGCAACTCAACTCGTTAATTTTTTTTCCTAATCTCGGCCTGAAACGTATTTATTTAAATCGATTTAACGCTATATTAGCGTCAAAGATGGAGATTCAAAACTGAACAGAGCTCCTAATAAAAATTCCGCACGATTCAAACATTATCTTTCTTATCCGATTATCCACGCCGATTGGGTGGCCAGGAGGAAAAAAAAGTGACAAGATCCAGTAATAAATGTTGTGGATTGCTCTGGACTGCAGGGAACACTGGGCAGGTTGGTCAATGTTTGACTCTGGTGGCACAGGGCAGTGAAGCAAACAGCCAATCTCCGGAGATTTAAAGATTCAAAACTCTGGACAATGATTCATAGAGGACAATCAACCCCTCAGCCCTCACATTGTTTGGAGAGAAAAGCAGGAGAAATCCAAATTCAAAACATGTGGCGAAGATCTCTATAGTTTGGAATGTTGTGTTTCAAAGATTGTGGCAGATTTTTTTTGTTTATTTCTTCATTTTTTGGCTCCAACATACGTGTCAATCACACTTGTCTTAGCCCGGTGAACATCCACGTTTGAAAATAAAACGATTCCACAGAGTGTTTACCGTGAGTGACATGTGACACTTTTACTGCTTCTGTGGCACAAAGGATATCACGGCGAAGTCTTTATTTTTCTGTTTATGATGTTTTTTTTTTTTCATCCGATATCCTCGTATAGCTGCACCTTTGATTTTGAACCCATAAATCACAGCGTTTTTTCTGTTGTTCACTGGTTGTTGGTTTTAAAAGCAACAACATAAAAAGCAATCACAGCAATTTAAAACTTAAAGGTCATCACACAAAGAAACACAACTCGCTGACCGAAGCCACTCCACAGTGGTGTTGTGGGTAATGATTACTGGGGCGGCCCATCACTTATCATGCGGACGCTGTTAATATTTGCCTATGGTGCGTACTATCACTGCAGAGTCCGTATCAGAGCAACAGCCCCGGGACAACAGGCGTTCATACAATGTTAAACCACTCGATGTTTTATTACCCGGCCTTTACTCTCTGTTCTGGAATGTTCCATCTGTTGTGTTTTGTTCAAACTCTCACCAACACAGTTTGACCTTATTAATCTGAAGGAGCCAGATTGGCTCCATTAAAGACCCCTTTGACTTTGTCGGCGTCAGACGTGGTTGTTGTTGTTGTTGTTGCCGCCGTCACATGATGAAGGCGGCTGTGTTGAAGGCAGCTCCAGAAATAAACCTTCTGAACATCTCTTTGACAGTCCCTCCTGACAATGAGGTGAGATGAGTTGGAGGTTTGTGGCAGAGCGAGAGAAGGAAAAAAACAAAAAAAAACAATTTGTTGCATCATGTGCCGTCGTTTTGACACCTGAGCAGTGGGCCGCAGTGATTTGCGAAGATACATTTTTACTTTGAACATGCGGCATGGGTTGGACTGAATCAGTTAAGATGATTCGCAGAGAGGGTATACTCTCTCACAGAAACCTGTGACTAGCCTGCACTTTTGGTTTGAAAAAAATAAAAAAAATAAAAAATCCATCTGGAAATCTCAAGGTGCCACAGCAAGATAGGAAAGGTTAGCTGGAATGTTCCTAGACTCTGATTTTTAGGGTTTTTAGGTTTATGATGCATCTGATGTTCACCTTGGGCCTCATCATCAATTGAATTTTCATGTTTCCGTAAAAAAACGGCAAACAAACGCGCCTTGACATCGTCTTTGAGCGGGAGGAAGCGCCCGGGACCCTCTGCAGGTCTGTGAGGGCCCATCACGTGGGTGAGGGGAGGATCTGGCTCAAACAGAATCGGCGGTGAGGTGAATGGACACTTGTTGCCGTGTGTTTGAGGGAAGAGGCCCGGCGCTGCACTGACACACGATAGGGTCCAAATCCAAAGTGGAATGGCTGCAGGCTTCAACCTGCGCTTAAGAGGGTCACATGTGAACAAAGAGGGTTCAGTGAGCGGGCTGAGGGGAACACCAGGTCGCGGCAGCTCGGACTTCCAATCCAACTCATGTTCCTGTGTGTGTTAAATGTCGTTCATACTCCACTTTTTTTTTTTTTTCTCATTTCGTCCATATTTAGATTCTGGTTTAAAGACGTGAGGAAAGAGAGAAACAGGAAGTAGAGCGGTTCTTTTTTTGATGGATCCAAACTGAACCGCATGGCCAGTGTAACAGTTCAGTGATGAGGCCGGTTGACCATATTCAATCAGTGCAACCTCATTCACCATGATGTGTGATTTTAACGTTGCAAAGCTGGAATGTGGCAGTTGACACAGAGTGGGAGTGGCCACTTTTGATTCAAAATCAATAAGGCTTATTTGGGTGCGCATTTTTTTTCTCCGTTTTTCAAGGTGACAAAGTCAAAACATAGCAGAGCATCACCGAGCCCCTCATCCACCTACAACCAGAACCCAAAAAACCCCAAACACTGAACACAACCCCCCCCCCCCCCCCCCCCCCCCCCCCCCCCCCCCCCCCCCCGCATGCTTCCCAGACAGTTTTTCGGCTGCCAGAATATTTTTTACCTCTTGAACCCGGCTGTGGTGAAATGCCACTTTTATGGCATGCATCATTTTATCGCATTTTTTTTTCCCACGCCAAACGTGCTCAGAAAGCTACGAAAAGCAAAGAGAACAAGAAAGTCCTGTCAAGTTTTTCCACTTGGTTTTGTCCTCTTTTTCGTCTTTCTTGCGTCTGTGTTTTTTCACCTCGGTATCTATTTGTCCCCTTTTTCCTTTTCTTTTTCTTCTTTCTCCTCCTCCTCCTCCACCTCCTCCACCTCCACCTCCAGCCTCCTCCTGACATGTCATTCTTCCTCTTTTGTACCTTCAGGCTCTTAGTTTTTCTTCCCCCTATTGAACTCCCCACCCACTCCACTCCTCTGGCTCTCGCTTTTCCTCTCAGGGGCCTAATTATGTGCCGGCATTAAATAAAAACATTTATATTTCTCCCCCCCAAAAAAGGCTTTCTGTGGACAATAAGGGCTTGTGGTTCTCCCCTTGCTCTACCCTCTCTCTCTCTTTCTCCTCCGAGTGGCCATTCACTGGGGGTCTCTGTCTCTCTTTGTGATTGGCTCTCTCCAGGACTCCTAGGGGCCGGTAATTGTGTCTCATTAAGTCTTACAGTAGTGCTGAGGTGAGTGTGTGTGTGTGTGTGTGTGTGTGTGTGTGTGTGTGGGGGGGGGGGGGGGGGGGGGGGGGGGGGGGGGGGGGGGGGGGATGGTCACCGCAATTAGAAATCCCAGAGAGCCTGAATGGGAGTCCTAATCAGGCCACAATGGCTGGGCTTCCCTGCCATTTAGGCCGAAAAGGAAGTGTTACCATTGTCCAAACACACACACACAGACACACACACACATGTTGAGAGACACACACACACACACACACTCACACACCAGGAATGCATGCTGCACAGCGGGGAAAGACGTACTTGTGTGTGGTGGCCAATTTGGGACGACTGGGGGACGTAAGACACTCTTTTCAGTGCTTCAGTCACGACACACATGCACACTAAAGGTCACGTGCACGCACACACACAGACACACGCACACACACACACAGACACACACTTTTCCATCCATACCAAAGCTAGAAGAGGTCTCATTAGTGATGTTCAGGACGAGCTGGGAGTTTTTTTTTTTTTTTTTGCTCATTTGTCGTCCTCTGATTCCTCCTGCTGCAGTTTCTCCATTTTCTTTGTGTGTGCGTTTATTGTTGTGTTATTTCTGCACGCAGCGTGTTCCAGCGGCGCCGTAACAAAATCAGCACTGCGCTGTGTTGTGGCAGACACATAAATAACCCATGCACATTGTCTCTGAGGAAATTCAGTAAATTTCAGCGTCTGTGTGAAATGAAAAATGGAAAAAAAACCAACCATACAAATAATGATATTCCACTGCCATCTGTCTCTGAAAGGGAAATTCATTGAAAAGTGAAAACTTTGCAGAGCCTTCCTCTTTTTTTTTTTTTTTCTTTATCTCATAATAGGAGCAGAAAGTGGGTCTCTTTTCCTCCGTTTATCTGTGGAGCGTTCCCAGGAGAAACAGTGGCTACCCCTGCTTATCTTTGTCACCGCCGGAGTGCTGCAGTGGATTATGAAGTGGATTATGCAAATGACTCACAATATATTCATATTAACAAAGGTTGAGGTTCACGTGCCCGTGCCCGGAATTTATGAATACTCAAAATAAAAAAATTCAAATAAATGAAAAAAATGAATTGGCTGGAATGCGTTATCATTTAATGGAAATTAACTCGCAGCATTGTGCCACGTTGAGGCTCATTTGTTAATTTGTTGAGTTAGCAGCATCTGTTACATGTGATATCCAATTCAGCCCATTTTGTTTCAATTATATCTTTTTCTGGTGTGTGTTGTGGTGTGGCTCAATGACGCACGATGATACGCCTGTGGGTATTAGACACGTATAATTGTTGTGTTTTTTCCCCCATTGTGTTATGGAAGAATTGATTCCCCATTGTGTTGCTGGAAGTTGCTTGGTATTCATCCAAAAAGTGGAATCCCCTCCAGCGCGATGATTTTAATGATGGACTAACGAAATAATCCCATGATTCTCTTTTCTCCTCCACGTTTGAGTTCTGAATCCACTCAGCAAAGCAAGCTCAGCACAAGAAGGCTTTCACCTTGAGGAAAAAAACGAGAAAGGTCACCTAACAAATAATCTGTTTTATATTCAGCGTATGCAAATGATATGTACAGCTCGTACTCGAGACGGACCGGATCTGGAAGTGAGCTTTGATTTCGAGATGGTTACATTTTTCTTTATATGATCGGACTTTGTATTAAGATTAAGTTCCCTCGTGGCGTGGCTCCATTCACACACATGACTCACACAATATGAAGCAATCAGGGAAATTATAGGCAGGTTCGATGACTCACCTGAGGTCCTTTCCCCTGAACTCGTGGAAACTTTTAAAAAGACTCACTATGAGCGTCTCTGGATGTAAAGGAGCAGTTTAAGGCAAAACATGGCTTGCAGATATTACACCCCGACACAATAAACTTTTAAAGAACGACTCAGGCGGCCAGTCAGCTGTGATTGGAAGAAATGCCGTGAATAACATCCTTAGCGTGAGAGGTTACAGGTTAAAGTCACAAGCTCAAACCTGCAGGAGTGTCTGGGAAACCGGGTGTGGACACACTGTCTCTTTCTTTAAGCGGAGACCGTTGTAGTGTCCTTCAGGGAGACATTCCAATGTCAGCTGCAATGCAGGCACCAAGATGGTAGTTTTACAGCAGCGAAAAGAGCAATATTATCACTTTAACAAATGAATGAGTGTAAATGTGTGCCTTGTTTGAGCTTTTAAGACTATATATCGATATATTATCAGGCTGAATCAATCATCTGCTTTGAAGAGCTAGAAATGGTATATTTAAAAAAAAAAAATGACGCAATTAAGAGGCATCCCCATGTTCCAGGCTCGTTACATATACAGTGGATAAGCAGTGATTTTTAGATAATGTGGTTTTGGGCGAAATGTCATTATAATGCAAAAAACCGCTCATTTGCTTTGCCTTCCATGGCTTTTTCTCAAAGGACAAACTGTTTCTCCCTGTCTGACATTTCTCTGAGCTCACTTTTCAAATCATATCGAGATGAAACCTTGAAAGTTGCAAATTGTGTTACACGTATTCAACGAATGAATCGGGGAGGATGTGTGTTCTTTTGCTTGTTTTCATGGTGTGCAGCTTTCGGCGCATGAAGTTTTGTGTTTTAATAAACACCCGCTGACATTTTTTTTATTCTATTTTTTTATGTTTTTATCCAAACGACTCTTCCCTCTGCCTCACCCGCTCTTCTCTTCTCACACAACTCCCGTCCCACTGTATCATTTCCCAGGCAGAGAGAAAAAGATTTGCCCCACACATTTCATGACCTCATGCCACGGATGACATTACAGACCAGTGCGTCCCTGAACCGGTCCAACTGGAAGCTGTGTGTGTGTGTGTGTGTGTATGTGCTTAATGAGCATCATGTCCCCAGCAGGGACGCCGGTCTCTGGGTGGTAACAGCTCGCTGCTAATTGGTGTTGTCAGCATTTTAAAACACAATTAATGACAGTTCCCCCTCACTCAGTTTTAGTTGATAATTATTGTTTGGGACCTCATTTTCAAGAATAATTAACAGATGTATACTGACAAATAGGCTTAGTTTATTCTTTGCAAATCCCCGCACCATTGTGTTGTTAATTGGAGTGAATGTAAGCAGATACTCTGACATGTTTGCTCCCCCCCCCTCTTCCTCCACCAGCACCTCCTCCTCCTCCTCACGGCTCTTGGCTGAATACAGTCCTAAACCTCTGAATAAACAGCCTCCACCTCAGGAGGCTAAGAGCCACGACTGCGATTTGCATTGTTATCCCACTTTAGCAAATTATAAAGGAAGATGTTTGTTTATTGGAGCCGTCCCACATCGATCAAACATAGACGGACATTCATTTTAAACTTTAAATGTTAAAAAGGGATAAGCAGTGGTTTTTAAATAACCGACCATTTTGGGCATGTCGTTTTATTAGCTTGATATTAGCAAACCTGTGCAAAAAGTATTTTTTCTACTTTAAAAATAAATACATTTGGATTTATTCATTTGATATCTGCAGCAGCCAGACGCTGCAACCTGAGCTAATCACATTTGACAAAAAAAACAAACACCAAAAAGACCTGCTTGTGAACGTACACGACCACGTGACGTCTGAAACTGTGCCACATTTCCACCGTGCACTTTCCCAAGTCACAATAAAGGCATGCATCAAGCTTGTGACAACTATTTGTGTGGGGTTTCCCACCCTATACAAAGACGGGACTTAGCAGAGAGGCTGCGTGTTCTGATTGTCTGCGGGCCGGGGGCCACCCGTTGCCCCTCGCTGTCCCACTGTCACTCAAACAATACAATGCTAACCTCCTACTTTGCCCCCAACCCCCCCCCCCAAAACCGTTTACCAGGCCAGACCCTCCCTGCTCCCACCACCCACTCTGGACACAAGCAGTGGGGACATTGTGTGTGTGTTTTTTTTAAAGTGGTGAATGTGGACTATTAGTCAACAATCGTTCACCCTGCTCGAGTCAAGTCAAGGCTTTGCTGAAGCACGCTGCAGCTCAGAGCGGAGGAATGTGAACCTAGAACACAAGAAGCCTGCATTTATGAGACTTAACACAAGCATACATTTAAATGACAAAAAAGCAGCAGGAGATATTTCCATCCTCAAAATGTAGGATTTTTTTTCCAGCTCTGGTTTTGTGCAACAGACTCCTCAACAAAGTCATTTATATAAAAATATATTTTTTAAAAGTCTCCGGGTTTACAGTACGTTATTATTTATATTATATTATGTATTAGCTACAGTTGAATCTTTATGCAATTGAACACACTTATGAAATAAGAATGTTATAATATCACAGATTACTTTATTGGAATGATGCATGTTAGTTGTTCTCAGTTAAAGTTTTAAAGTTTCAGTGAAGAAAGTACAATAAAACAATAGAACACATTCAATATTAGGTTTCATTTTGATTTCCATGTGGTATTTTGCTTGTTGAGGAATTTAAATCTGTCCCTACATTTCAATATTTCCCATGAACCATCTGTCAGGGCTGCAGCTGTGGATTCAACTCAATCAATCTGAAATCAGTATTCAGATGCAACAACAGTGGAGGGTGAGTGAGGTAACCAAACATGGGGCTGGCGGACCCCCGGGGGGGGGGCCCCACGCTCGGAGTTTTTTTTAGCCCTGACTTGGTCCAATCAGAAGACGGATGACGCTCTGCAGGCTCTGGCAGGAGCCGGCGTGAACGGCGCCCGCGGCCGTGCTGACCGGTAGTCAGGCAGGAGTCAACATGGCTCCAGGCTGAAGCCTCTGGGAAAACACACACTCTGCAGCCTCCATTTCAAATGACAGGCGAGGCATAAAACTCTTCTTTTTTTCCAAAACGACTGACACAGAATTTCAATCCCAGCATACGCAGAGAAAGAGTCCAAGCTGCGGAAACTATTAATCATGGTGAGCGACAGATAAATGTCACAACAGGAAACAGGAGCTGAGGAATGAATCCAACTTTAACTCTGAGTGGCTGGACTCGGCCCCACTTACCTGACAAGGTCACCTGACCTCATTCATTCGGCATTTAATGTGACGGAAAAGGCGGAACATGAATTGTCATATTGGTATTTGGTTATGAAGAGGAGGAAGTGGAGTTTGTATTGTAAAACTAATTCGTTCATTTAACCAAATAAAAAAAACTTTTTTTTTTTCTATCTTGTAAAATCCTCCTGGATTTTATTTTTGTTTTTGTGATGTCATTGGATTGACACGCTACATTTTTTTTTCCAAATCAAACCTGAGACAAAACAACAATTATTCCCACAACTTCAGGAGTGCTCATTAAGAAAAAACAACGTATGTATTAAGAATAGATTTCGGGAAAACAATCAAATTTGTGTTTATGTGTTTTTAGATTGCTGAACCAAAATCCACTCTGATAAAATTAAATAAAAAAATCTGTGAATTTGGACCGTCGGTGTGACTCAGTAACTCTAAGAAAGGTGAACGACAGGTCTGATGCGGTGGAGGGGAGGTGGGGCGTCCGGGGACCACCCAGATCCCCCGTCCCGGTCCCTAACTATCAGGTTATTTTTTTTTAATAGGTCGGCAGAATCAATTCAACCAAATGATTAAAATGCTGTTTTGATGTTCTGATGCAAGATTCAGAAATCTAAATTCACTCCAGGTATAAATCTCTATTCAGGTGGACGCAGCCTCAGAGAAACCGGATCACCTCGTGGATGAACTGAGTTCATTGAATCATTGCAGGTGGTTTCATTCCAGGATTGCGTATCACCTTCATTTACCGTAACCCTCAATACGTCAAAATCTCCCAAGACACAAGAGGAACCGTCTCCTGTTGGAGAATATGTTCTGGACTTTTTATGTCCAGAACATATATTTATATATATATATATAAAACGCTTCTAGCTGATAAACAGCTCTGTTGTGCACTTCACCTCTCTGCTGTGTCCCTCTCCCTGAAACCTTATATCTGTATTTGGAGGATGGGATAAACATCTGGATGTGCAGCTCCCACAGCCCGTTCCTCTCCTCCGCCCTGAGAGGCTTCTCGGTGTTTTGGTGGAGAGAGAGAAAACAAACACAGCATTCAGAAGTATAGACAACGCCGGGGTGGCTGCACATTCCTCTCCAGTCCAGATTCCCTGCTCAATGTAATTATGAAAAGGGGAAATGAGGGTTTCCCAGGAGCAGAGGGGAGTCTCACACCGCCGAGTTCACCGAGTTATTCTGAGGGCAGGTATTAAAAGGCTTTTTTCCCCAGAATTCCAAGGCTCAGGTTTGACATGGGCCATATTTCCAGTAGGAGAACCGGCCCCTCTGCTAAAACAGGACACACTGGATCTGGATGCAGAGGCAAAGACATTAATTTCTGAATTTTCCAGCAACAAACTATTAAAGTGTGAGCTCAGCTGGAAAACAGATGTGCAAAAAAAACCCAAAAAAAAAACAGTTTTTTCGTTTTTCGGAAGTAAATGAACACGTTTCCAATCTGGACTCGGCTTCCGAGGGAGTTCAACAATGATAGGTGAAATGGATGAATGAAAACAACATGGATTCTTTTTTTTGTATTTTTTTATTGGAACGCAAGCGTTTCAGCGTCAGGAAAAAAAGAACGCACGTGACTGTGGAAGGGACATAACACTGGGTCTGCACTGGAGAGGACAGGAAGTGCTGGGAGAGTAACTCCATCATGAGTTTAGATCAGCTGGCAACTCAACACTTACTGACAGAACAGCGAGAACGCTTTCCCATAATGCAACAATGTTATTTTAAATGAACCAGTGATGCATCCTGAAGCTCCTCTCTCTCTCTCTCTCTCTCTCTCTCTCTCTCATCCTTAGGTCGCTGGTTCGACTCCGGCTCGAAGGAGGAGATTTAGCTATAACTTACATGTTAATGATTGTGCTTTATATAGTATTTCCAAATGTATACATTAATACCTCATTTTCTTTACCTATCAATCATTAATCCATCATTACCTGAATTGTATTTTTCATTTCATAACCAATGCATGCAACTTTTCACCATATATTTATGTGTATATATGTATTTATTTAAGTGTATATATATATATATATATATATATATATATATATATATATATATATATATATATATATATATATATATATATATATATATATATTTTCTTTAAATAAAAATGTACCTACCTGGAGTTTTTTCTGGTTATTTACATTGTTATTATTAAATTGTTTTTTCTTGAAATAAACACGTCAGATTTTGGTCTCACGGCTTCAACATGCTAGAAGGCACCACACACACGCACACACACACACACACACTGTGCCCTGGCTCATAAAGCCTTTCTCCAGGCTATGCGCTGCCAGGAGAGCATGCGTGTGTGCCTGTGGGTCTTTGTTCCTGCTCGTCAACCTGGCCGTCTGCACCTGCACCCGTCACTCTGTCACAGGGCTGCCATTAATTTGTGGGATAAATTAAGGTTTGCAAGTCTCGAGCTGAAACCTTACACGATCTCCTCAATAGCAATCTGTCAGTGGTGGAAATGTTTTACATCACATGGAGGCAGCTGGCTGACACTCATCTTGAGTGATGCCTGGTGGAGGAGGAAATAAAAAGCATCTTCATTTCCTTCTTATTCACCAATAAGGAAAACAAACAAATAAACAAACTTAAATTGTGCAAACTGACGTTCAGGCCAACAAACCACTAAAGGCAAAAGTAATATGTCCATGGCACAAACTCTAATATTTGGACATATGATCCTATAATCAGCTTTTTATTTGTTTAATTTGTTCATACACATTACGTTTTACGTGTGTGTGTGTGTGTGTGCGTGGTTGTGCTAAGGTTAAAATCTCTGCGTGTCTATGCCGCTTTCCTGCTGCCAACAACGTGACTCCCTCAGCGTGGCACTCCGCGACCTGGCACCGCCCACCAAACCAAACACAAATAAAGAATGGTGCTTTGATGATTCATAGGCTACCACCTACCATCGTTATTCATCTTATTTCAATCATGACACACTCATGGAAGGTCTGCTGGTTTTTATATGCTCTGGTTCTGGTCCCGGAAGCCCCAATATGAACTTTGACTCAAAAAATGAGCCGTCAGATCCCATGCATGTAGTTAGAGAAATATTTGATCTCTCTTCTCAGAGTCTGTGAGTTGCAAATAAAATAATAATACTAATCTCAGATTTAAACGGGACTAATGGGAAAAGGAATCTCCTCCAAGGACAGAAAAAGAAATAACTGTTTAACTTTATGTTCCTCCTTATCTGAGTATTAGAAACATTGTGAAGACATCGGCCCCGACTTGGCAGATTTGGCTCTGCAGACACTCTACTCATGTGTTGATTGAAATGTGTCCTTTTTTTTTCAGATTCAGTGTTTAAGAACATATTTATTAAGGAATATCTGTTTCAGAAATGTGCATTTGTTCTTAAATTGTCTATCCTTGTCCTGGAAAAAACTGCTGAACATTTCATTAAATCAGTTCGGTGAAAGTTGAACTCGGACACAGAAACAAACTTGTGTTTACAGGGGTGGGACAGGAAGTGGAGTTCTGTGTTCTTGTGTGGTCTTCTTCTTGCTCTCGCTTGGTTGGACCCAGCACCTGACGCAGCCACACTACCAGTCACATTTCAAGTCTCAATGCAGTCCCATATAGATTGAGATGATGGGCAGTCCAGGCAAGTGACACATAATAAATAATGAATTAATTGGACAGATACATTCAAAATGAATATGCATGGAGGTAATATAGAAGATCATTTTCTTTTGCATCTTATTAAATCTGAGATATTTAATTTCCATGAACAACTTCTCCTTAATTACCAGTCACACACACACACACACACACCCACACAGTAGTAATTATTATTTGAGGAACAAATACAATTCGGGTGGCTAATCTGCATAACAGCTGTGTGCAAGGAAGTTGAATGACCACCCAGAGAAAGAAATTCACTGGACCACACCACAGAACCACGGAAGTCAGTCACACAGACACGCGCACACACACACACCCACACACACCCACACACACACAGGCATCAACCACACTCTCTCCACTAACATCATTAATGATATGTTCTGGCAGAGCAAGGGGTGGAAAACGAAGAGGAGACAAAAATAAGAAGGTAAAAAGAGCAGAATTGGAGAATAAAAAAAAAAGACGCCGCAACCAGGGTGAGATGAGGTAGACGTAGTTGGATAAGAGCATTAGAGAGAGGGATGGGAGTGGAATTTCTGCCATTTTGTCATATTTAAGAAAATGAAAATGGTCTGTAAAAAGAGTTGAGTTGGCAGGTGCAGAGGGAAGGTGGAAAAAAAAAAGACGCCTTCCAACTAGAACTCGCTGCAACACAAATACCAATTTGGCCAACCTCTTGTAAATCCGTCAAACCATCCAGATGACATCACTGCGTTGGCAGATGGCTCAGAAGTTGTTGCTATTTTTGTCACGACACAAACCAATATTTTAGTGACAGCGAGGGGCCGATCCATTTTCTTCCCAGATCAGACATGTCCAGGTCTGCGGGAGAGGAATGTGTTCTCGCATGTTAAGTCAATCCACACGTTGACACGCAATAAATCACGACTTTAAAATGTCAATACGAAAACCAGATTATGTGAACGGTGATACTTCTACTTCCTCTCTCCGGGGGGGTTAGTGTCGACTGCACAGCACAACACAACAATACACAACACAAGACCAACACCTGAAGCATGGCACCAGTGCCGAGGGAGAGGGGGGAACCTCACTGTGCGTGTGTGTGTGTGTGTGTCTGTCTGCTTTAATTCATCACAACTCCTCGCAGTGCTCTCCTACACACAGTGGTCTCTGTGGGTCGGATTGTCATCAGCACACAGTGTCCTCGGTAGGCAGTGATTACTTTAAGGCGTCGGTTACCACGGTAACCAAAGTGTCACATCAACTCACTTACAGGAAAATAAATCTGGGATCCTGGGAATGTCATCTCCCAGATTCAGATGAGGTGTGTGACGTTTGTGGACACAAATCATATCAGGTTATTTCAACATTTTTTTGAACATTCCCAAGTCCAACTCCAAATTCCCACTTCCCTTCCCCACTCCTGACATTTTATCTCCTCCTCTCTCCGTCTCCCACACACTTGCACTCAACACAAGGAAAATGAGTTTTTTTGAGGAGTAGCCGGACGCTACAAAATCTGTTCCAGTTTTTCCCCATTTTGCTTTTTATTCGCGCGGTGGATCGGAATTTCAACTTCCACGGTGCTACCGTTTTGCTGATAGCATTTTAGATTCGCCCCCTCCCTCCTTCCCCCTCCGCCAGCTGGAGGAAACGGTAACACAAACTATACAAATAGTGAAGATTTCAATCATGTTCTCCTCCCTTCTTCTTTGATAAAACTTCTTCCAAACACTCAGGTAGATTCATTGAAAGCCTTTTAGGAGGAGGAGCATTTTTATTTAATTTTTTTGAAACAAGTTTTGCTTTACTCTAAAATCTGAATATGCAATTTCTTTCTGTCCCTCATCAGACGGAGAGACTTATGTAACTCAAAATGAATCTCTGTGCCTTTCGCCACTCGACTCCTTGCCATAATGGAAATAATAAAATGACAAAGTCGTCGTGGGTTAATGAGGGACTCGACCCCTTGGAGTACAGGCCGCGCAGGTTTTTATCTCCTCCTACGAGCGTGTGGTTAACAGACGTTTAAAAACGTCACTTATTTACATTTAGAGTGAATCTCATGAACCCCGGCCACCCTCCACGGGAACTTTACCACTCTAAGTTCAAAAAAAAGAAGGAAGAAATGCGTTTAAGCGGCAGCTTTTTAAAAAGTAATTAACCCATTTGTTTCGAATGTCACGGTTTGTGTGTGTGTGTGTGTGTTTTTTTTGTCTCTCGTTTACACCGAGTGAAGGTTTTGATTAGACATGGCACCGGTTTGTTATCCACTTAGGAATATCTCTCCAATTCATCTCGCCGCCCCGTGTCCACAGGCAAATTCATAATTCCGAGAGAGAGAGAGAGAGAGAGAGAGTGTGTTGTACTTGGCCCTCTCTATTTAGAAATGACTCAAATCAGCCTCTGGCATCTCTCGGGCTCGCTAATCAAATTCTCCTCGCCTGACACTCATTTTTCATGTGGACAGTTGTGGCCTGCCACTCTCACTGTGCGCTCATGTTAACACAAACACGCACACGCTGGAAGGTAAAGCCATTTCACATTCTCGTTTATTTGTGTTTCACACCAAAAATAATAGTCTTGTAATTGCTATTTTAACTTGCACATCATTTTTTTTTTTTTAATGTTTAAGTAGGGTTACGTTTTGTTTTTTTTGTCTTTAACAATCATGTCACTTGTTGGGGAAAAAAGATTGACTGAATGTGCGATATCTACTTGGAGGTTCCAGCAGAGGGTTGGTTCAGGGCGAATCTCCCTCCTCACTTTTAAATCAACATGCATGCATTCCTTTAATTTAACAACATAAATAAAAGGATTCAAATGAAACTAGACGAACACACCCCTCACTCTCCACAGCACGGCTGTGCACCACTCACACAATCCCAGGCCCGGCGGAAAGGGGGCTGGTAAATGTTGCGCGCCGGGGCCCCGGGGACACAAAGCGAAGCATTGTGGGTAGACGCTGAGTGGCGGGAACAGCTGGAGCTCACGGCGGTTATCTTGGCCTCCGACTCTGTGGCGATGACAGGATCAGCTTTGGCCTGAAAGCCGAATTATCCACAGTGGGCGCATGATAACATGTTGGATGGGTGTGCGGACAGGAAGAGGAAGTGGTAGAAGCGTTTGCGCTGGGTGGCCGAGGGCAAAAGTCTCATCCATACTTTTACTGTCATATGATTTTATATTCAATAGAGACTTTTGAACATTTCCCATGAGGTTCAGGATCGGAGTGAGGTGTGCGTCAGGCGTCAGTTGTTGGTATTTAAGAGAGGATTAGAGTTTGACCTCTGCTTTCGGTGACCTTTGACCCCAGTTTATCCCCCATGTGTAATCGGTTCATAAGCAATGTTCAGGATATTCCCAGTGCACGTGCATCAATATTATTTTTCCTTTTAAGTAAGGAGCTTAAGATTTTAACCTTACATTGGAATTGTTATGCAAATCTGAGCAGTAATTATAATTTAAAGTAGATTGCAGATTGTGATAACAAATATTTTTTGGCCACGACTGAGTATTTCTTTACCTTCTTCATTTCATAGTCGTTTAACTTTTGATGTTGACCTGTCAGTTATTTGCGTTGTGTGATGTTTTCGTTGGGTGTCTATGGATTAAACTGTTCCTTCTCTTTGAGTCCCGTGTTTATTTACACGAGAGGATAAATCCAGCTTTGTGAACAGCTGCGCGCTGGACAGGTGCAGGAGGTGAGTGTGGCACCAGTCATTTGCACAAAGTGAAGGTGCACAGAGGAGCCGTGTATAATGAACGAACAGCTGAGCACAATCAAATGAGCGTGTTATAATTATTATTATTTTTATTTTTATTTATTTTTCATATACCACCTGCCTGCTTGCCTACAGAACCAGACATATGTTATAAAAATGTGCATGTGTGTGTGTGTGTGTGTGTGTGTGTGTCTCACTTGTAAAAATAATTGCAGACCACTTTACTTCCATTTTCTCTAAAATGAACTCCGAAACTCCGATTTTCACTGAAGGGATTATCGTTGAATCTCTTTCTGCAATTTCAAGAATAAGAAAAGATCAAATGTAAATATTCCTGGGAGATTATATTCTGGTGTGGATCCCATGTGTTCTTCAAACAGCCGACTCCCCTTCCCTGCGTTTCCACTCATGCATGATGCATGGAGCTGCTTTGATGCCATGTTTTCGGTTCACGTGGCCTATTTGTTTGGCGTCACTTTTCATCAAAACTACATCCATCCAACCCTCCTGCATTATCACCAGCGTAATCCGTGATCTCTTTGATAATCTCCTTCTCCCTGTGATGTGTTAATCAAATCTCATAAAAGTGAAATTAAATAAAAAGAAGCGTGAAGTATGTCCTCGGCTGCACTGATGACTACTCCCCCTGAGTGAGTTTTTATTTTTTTATAAAAAAAAATTATAATATATTGCATATTTCTAAAGATGTATGACTCGTTTCCCTAGAAAACAGAGCCCTTTGTGAATAAATGAACGGGACTCTGCCTCCTCTTGTACGTTTTTTAACACGTTGCTCATTTTAATTGTTATCACTGGAGAGTGGCCAAGGGTTTTTTTTCCTTGTGGCTGTGTTGCTTTTGGCTGTTAAGTGGTTGCTGGGGATTGATTTTCCAGACTTTGTAGACTGGCCCCTCCAACGGACAGCGAGCCCGCCCAAGAACAGGGCCCTGGGGTACTCCTCACACACACACACACGTGCACACGCACACAGCCAAATCTGCAAAAAACGCCATACACATCACTCAGGTACACAAGCCCGTTCCTCGCATTTATCAATTACACACATGTCCAACTACTCGGCATTAGTGAGTTAGTGTGCATCTAGTGGCAAGCAGGAAGTGGTGAAATGTAGAAGTTATCGAGCAGCCAAACAGAAAAGATGTGGGGACCACGCCGATTAATGGATCCAGAAGGTGTTCACATCCTGACAGGGACATTTTTTATTTATTAGACACTAATGTGATATTTCTTGAGCCTTAACCAAAATATTTTTTTCTTAATTTTTTTCATAAAGTAAAAATGTTACACTCACTTTGAAAAAACCAAGCTCCACCTCCAACGGCACGTCAAGATTCTGATTGGCTGCGGGCTGCCCAACCAGCCACCGGTTTATAGAGGTCATGGACGGCACATAGCATAGCTGGTTAAAAAGGCAGAAACTCAGTAGAGGCCAGGTTGACAATGACTCGTCTGTGCACTATATAATGTGGAATGACTCCGCTCGGTGGATGACATCAGACTCTCTTTACGAGCCTCTAACTTTTTTTTTTTTTTTTTTTTTTTTCCTAAAGGTTAGTATGATGCCTCAAAGAAAAAAAACTTTTATGCAAAACGAATGTTACTCTTTAAAGTTCACTCACCAAATATTTGTTCTGGTGGGCCCCCATTAAAATGATTTTTAAACTGGTATCACAGTAACAAAGCTAACAAAGTCAAATCGGTGGAATGTCATTTTGGCCATTGCAATATAATGAAAGATTGCATTCTTACCGTATGGCGTTTGGTCACTGACAGAATCTAACTACTGATAGTGATCATCATCCTAAAAAAGCTTTACTTTATACTTTATGTTGTTTAATTAAACCCACCAGTCCGATGTAATTGTATATTTTTTTATTTTGTGAATATGTATATACTTAATAAGATATATATTCAAGTAATATATATTAAGATAAAAATGTTTTATTAATGTCAGTCATTGTCCTTTTTTCTACATTCCTCATTCTGCCTGAAACTGAAGCGCTCTGTTGCGATTCCTCTCGCTGGTCCTGACCTCCTGTGTGTGACTGATGTTTTTATTGGTGTCCTACTGCCTCTGGAGTGATGCGCCTATTACAGAGGTCACAGAGGTCCATCTTGTTACCCCCCCCCCCACACACACACACACACTGTGGTTTGACAGTGACAAAATCCCCTTGAAACCAAGTTTCTTTTGCAGGCGATCCAAGGTTAACTTTCCGAAAAAAATGGCCACAAGAAATAAGTGATGTCCACCCATAACCTATCCCCCCCGCCCCCCTCCTCCTCCTCCTCCTTTGCCACCATTTTTAAATTAGTTCCACATCATGTTTAAACACTCACATGATCCCTTTGCGCAAGTTCCGGATTATATGCATGACAGCGAATGTCCAGCCCCGGATGGACCCGAGGAGATGGGGCGAGGGGTGGATGGAAGGTGGGGGGTGGGGAGGGGGGTGGGGGTGGGGGGGTGGGTGGTGCAGAAATATGTTGCGGTAATTGAGTTAAGCAGCTCAGACAGTAAAGTTGCTGTAAGCGTGGAACTTAGAGTCTATTATCCGCAGCTCAGAGTTATTTACTGTCTAAGCATTTCTGACATGGTCGCTACTCATAAATTAGCCGCGCTCAGAATCTTAATAATTCACCGTTCGCGCACACGTGTATGTCCATTGGAGAAACATTTTAAGTGAATGCCGTTTGGTGGATTGGCGAATGTTGGAACATCACGGTGAAGATATATTTATATATTTTTTAAAGCAATAACATAAAAAGGGTTCAGATCAAAAAAAAAAAAATACAAATTTGACATTTACAGATTTTGGAAGGGCTCTCCTAAATTATTGACAACCTGCATTAGTTAGCATATTTTTCACTGCAAAGATACCACCAAAGATGCCAAACGAGGAGGGGGCATAAAAAGAAAATCTCCCCCAAACATATTCATCTATTCCCCAAGTGCTTCAAAGTGTAACCTAGACAAACTGAGCCAAATACAAACACTTGAAAAGAAGATGGAGGACTCAGAAGCCATGCAGAGTGTTTTGAGGAGCCGTGCTGAGCCGTTTGGCGGCGTCGACATTCAAGCCGCGACACGGCTCACCGGGACGCCATTTTACAGCGTGTACTTCCACCTTCCAAATGTTGTCACTTCTGAGAGGTGGAAATAGATCCTTCTGAACTCCTTGCTGAGTTCACAGACTTATTTTTTTTTTTTGCATCAAAATCATTAAAATAAATAAAAATAAAAACTTTTTGGGGCTTTTGGAGCTACGAGGCACATTAAGCTTTGAGTAAAAAAAAAACGAACTCTTTCATCTCATTAAAACTAAGTTAGAAGTTATAATAATGTTGTTTTTATGAAAAAAAATATTTCCTTTAATTCCTCTTATTTATAACAGGGACACAAACAATAATAAGAGGTGTTGACACAGGACTAAATATAACTGAGAAAACAAATCTTTTTTATTGAGGCCAAAGCGATATAATGTAGCCTATGTTGAGGCTAATTTTGGAAAAGCTTATTGATAAATATCAATAATATGACTCAAGTCAAGGCTATGACACCCTCACGAGAAGTTGATTAAATATATTTGAACATGTTTTATGTTTTCTTTATCTGAATTGTGACAATTTATTCATCTCGACAATCGCAGACTTTTCCTTTGGGCCTCTGAGAACCTAAAAGGATTTAGCCTTCCATGGCAGAGAACCTTTTTTCGAACTTATTAGCGTTTCAGTGGACCAGTTATGTGAAAAGGGTCTTTTTTTCTCCTTTTCCCACCTCTTCAATGCCACAGCCACCAGTTACAGCAGTGCCAGCCCCAGCTTTGTTATTTATCTATTTATTTAGCCGCTGGAGTTAAATGGCTTAGTGACAAATTAGAGTGTAACGATAATGACCGCGATGGTTAACAACGCTCGATTTTCCAAATGCTCCTTTTCTCTCTGGCTCATTCTTATCCTGAAGTATTTCACAGCGTCCCAGAGTGAATGACAATTACTGCCCTGGCGTGAATGGGTGCGCTGAACTTCAGTGCAGGAACAGAGCGGGGTTGTGACCAAAAGCACACAAAAGGTGGTGTGTGTGTGTGTGTGTGTGTGGGGGGGGGGGGGGGGGGGGGGGGGGGGGGGGGGGGTATGGTGGTTGTGTGTTTCAGTTTCTTTTTTTGTTTCTTTTCTGGAGTTTGGAAAAAGAAAAAATGTGGGGGTCAAGAATCAAAATGGGAATGACATTTGCCATCAGCGGAGGCTGGCCTGATGGGCCTTTTCACATTCTGAGCCTGCAAAGTAGGGGTGTGTGTGTGTGTGTGTGTGTGTCTGTGTGTTGGGGAGGGTGTATCTGCAATGCAAATAGGCAGCGCACTGGCCCTTTTCACAAGTGGGCAGGCGGGCCGGGGCCACGGTTCCCACACACACCCCATTCGTCATTCTGCACCCCGGACAACCCCCCTTTTCCTCCCCCTCTGCTCCACCTCATTCCTAACTTCACCCTCGTCCGAATGGCCTCATTCCTAAATCTAAATTCAATGGAGGCGAAGGCAGCGTTCTCCCAGGCCGGCTCCCCAGAGCAGGCGCTCACACAGCGGGGCTTTGTTCCAGGAGGAGAGGCTGCAGGTCAAGGGGAGGAGAGGCTGTGAAAATGAAGGTGCAGCCTCCGCCTCCTCCTCCTCCTCCTCCCCCGACACTTAACAACATGTTTGTGTGTTCTCTTTCTCTCTCAGAGACATTTAGGTGCATTTAACCTGTTGGACCTTTTGCACAAAAAAAAAAACAAAAAAGGTTTTTATTGCTTTAGTTTTTTGGATAAACCAACATGACTGTTGTGAATCTGAATTGTGTTTTCTAAACAGTGGAGGAAATTGTTGATCATCTGTTGTAAAGTTTGGAGAGTGCACGTAAAAGGGCGTGAACACGTCAGTCAGTGGCTGCAAGCTCTCTCATATTTATAGACTTGGCTCCACTCCCACAGCTGAATCCACTCAGCCGGCCCGATGAGCTCCGGAAACACAGGTGGGACGAGTTTCTGCTTGATTGGCATCTTCTCTTTTTCACAGATTCTCAAATGGACATCGAAAGCTATTAGATGAAATACGTTATTTGGTTCAAGGAGATGTTTGGTATGTGATAGCTGGGATGTGCTGCTGGTGATAAAGTGATATTTCTGAGTTAAAACAAGCAGAACCAGGTTAGTTTTCATCAACTGTAAAAACCAGTGGTCCAATACAGAGAATCTACACCATTTTAGTTTGAAAATAAATCTATGAAAGGAAAATCATCCCTATCCAGACCAAGTGTTTTAGCTTTGGACCAGGAGCCATTTCTGTGCATTAAAAAAGGCCTGAAAACGGATAAAAATTAGATTTAAACAGGAAGCAGAGTGTGGACTGTGTAGTTTGTTGCTTAGTTTTGGCAAATACGATGATATAAAAAGGAAAAATACAGAGAACGAGGATTTCTTTGTTTGTACTGATGACAAATCAAGATTAGCCCAAATCAGCTTTTATTTGTTTAGCCCAAATTCACAAATAACAACATGCCACATAAAAGCCTCACAATCTGTTAACATCTGCCCCTCTTCCTAAAAATGCCCCCAAAAAACAGGGAGAAAGAATCCCAAAACATCATGAATCATTATGGGGCGGCCCCCTCAACAGTCTAGATTTAGTTTTATATTATATTCTAGATTCTAAGGGGTTTGCCCTTTTTTTATATATAGTTTCTGTCAGTGCTTCGGACTAACGGGAGGCTTTTCACAATCCTCATTGGAGAAATAAAGAATGACAGAAGTCCAGTTTAGAGGCAATTAATGCATTAACAATTTTTTTCTGGCCTGCATTCTAGAAAGCAGGTTTCTGATTTTCACGATTTTGATCAAGTGGAGAAATGCTGAGCTTAAGACCTGTTTTATGTCTGCGTCAAAAACAGGACTTGATCAGAAATAACTACATGTATTGTTATATATTTAAATATATGTATATATGTTTTGTCTGAATTTAGGAGGGAACAGTTACAAGTCATCCAGAATTTTATGTCTCTGAGGCGGTCACATTAACGACTTCTCTCTATCAGCTAAACCTTTCTAGATGCTCATAGTAGTTTGTTCATTATTAAGCAAAACAATTAAATATAAAGTTAAAATACTCAATTAATGATCAAAATGCAAAATTCATAGATAAATACAACTCATCTGCGTAGAGATGGAATTAGCTTATTGTGCTTTCCGATACTGCATTATTAACATGAACACACCGGGTTATATCTGATAAGTGTGACTTAAAGTGCAGTAAAGTGACAGAATAATGTGCAAAGTTTCCCAAACATCAATATTTCTCTCATGATTGTAAATGTGAGTCAGACCGAGCTCATCGGCTGACTCCTTCTCTCGGTTTTAGCTGCATGCCGACATTAACGAAACCGTTCAAAAACAACAAAGAAAAGCAGACACTTAAAATGTGTATAATTATTTCATTGTCTTTTTTTTTTTTTTACTTTTCTTTAAGTGAAATACACAAATGAATGTGTAAACGGACTTCAGGGAGCGCAAGCATTTTCAATCAGAGCCTCAGAGGCCTAATCAGGCAGCAAACTGAAAACACCTGTGAGGCAGTGGCGGCTGCAAAGGCGAGTCACTTCACATCAGTTCTTGTTGCACGGCCACACTTCATGTTTGAGAGGCTCAGAGAAACAGTGGAATATCACCGGCGCGTTTCTAAGGAGAGTTGATTTATTTTATTCAAAGCAGAAAAAAAACTCGTCTTGGAAATGAAGAAACTTTGATTCTCCTCTGGTGGAAAAGAAAAAAAAGTTTCAGCGCACCAAACAGAAATGGTCTTTCAGTCCAGGTAAAAAAAAAAAAAGCTGCGTTAGTGTCTAGAAATGACATCAAATATTAAAAAAGAGGAATAAATATACCTCACCTCCCTTGTTCCTCCTCTACACCTGTAGAGCTTTAACATCTGTTGGTGCAAATTGGTGCATTAGAGAGCGCAGCCCAAAACAGCGAGTCATGCCAAGCTGGATAATATTAAAACTAATATTTTTATAAAAATATTTGGAAGACGCCTTTTCTACACTCCTGAAGGCATCAGCCCTCCTCACTCAGCAAACTGCTGAGTTTTTTGCTCAGTCGTGCTGGCGACTTTACGTAGGGATCCTGAAACTCAAGGTTTATTTATTTTTTTGTATGTTGTCTGCGGGAATTTTTTATCGAGAAAATATACCGTCTGACCCGATAACTTGATTAGCCCTGAAATGGGGGAACTTCGCTATCCTCCAGGTGTTTTGTGTTTTTTTGGAACACAACTTCTCATTGAAATGAGAATCGCGTTTTTGCCGTGTTGTTTTTTTTCTTTTCTTTATCCTCTTCACCTTCTGAGTGATGAAAGCTCTCAGAGGGTCACACTGAACAGCGTCTGAGAGCCCACTTAAAAAGAAAACAAAAAAAAAAACTCATAAATTCTCACCCATGTGAAGACGCTTTTGTCCAGGCTTTTAATATAGAGAGTTTTATTGGCATTGTGAAGATGCTGTTGAATGGCCTGAAGGTTGAGTGGCCTCTCTGGGAACCTTCCCACATCCCCATCACCGCACATCTCTTGATATAAGATTTATAAATGTTAACTTGCTGCTGCTCAGTATGCACTGGTTTTATATTTCATTTGATTACGTAAATGAATGCTTTAAGTCGAGATTTACAAAAGTTCCTGCACTTTTGTTCATACAACTTACGTCCTAGAAGTGAGCAATAGATTTTGAATTTATTATTGAATTTTGCCCATAACAATGGAATTAATTGCGATTTAATCGCAGGAAATCATGGGATTAATCGCAATTTAATAAAACATTAATTGTTGTAATAATGTTGTAATTGTTGCCCAGCACTAGTTAAACGCACACCCGAGAATCTCTTTCAACAAATTTCCTTCAAACCATTTCTTCTCACTTCTGACTCATATGGAATAATAAAAAAAAACAATTCTTGGGAAAATCTTTCGCCCAGAAGAAAAAAAAAAAAAAATCTGAATAAGGAGAAACTGATTCACACAGTTGCCCTGCGACTGCAATGAAGCACAGGGGCAGTAAAACATGGCGGTCACCCCGGGGTGATCATGTATGGGGGAAAAAAATGCAGCTTGTACAAAATTGAGACGAGGTGAAGGGGGTATTATTCATTTATTATCCTGATGGGGTTTTATATTGGCCTGTGAGAAAGGGCCCCTCCGTCCCCCTGTCTCCGCCTTTGAGACGGGACGTGAAGGCATGTGGCTGGCAGAGGACGGGATGAATGTCTGCATGCTTAGAGTTTTTTTTTTTTTAAGTACAGGGCTGTTTTTATCCCGTGTGTCCTCCCACAGCAGCAGATTCCTCCTGTTGCTTGTCTGTGCTTTGGGATTTAAGACTGAGAGACATAGAACGACTGAATATTGTCTACATTGTCAAGTGGAGGATGAATATAATGCTGGAACAACAAGTGGATTGACAGAAAAAAAAAATATATATATATATCTATAATAAAACATTCACATATTAGGCAATTGAATGATTGCAGCATTTATTTGGGCCATGTTCTGGCCTGAGTGATTTGAAAATGTGATTTCGAGCTCAAATGACACTGATCTGTCATTGTCAGATTTTTCTTTCACTATTTTTTACTTTCACAGACTTTAGTTCAGATTTGGTGTACAGGCATCCAAACTAAGACATAGCAGGACAGTGCACATGAACTTACACTTACTTTACACTGCAAGTCAAACATGTGACATTTCATTTCAACGCAACAGACTCTGTTTCTCATCAGCTGCTGAAGATGCGCTCACTTACTCAACTTGACTTGAACTCACAACACATCTAAAACAAAAGAGGGGAGCGGGGGGGGGGGAAACTCTGGCGAGAGAATGCGCAGGAATTTTTTTTATTTGAATTTATTTTAAATAAGAAGGTGAAAATGAGAATTGAAAGTACTTTCTAGGCGCTCTTTTCTCCCAGCCCCCATGATACAAATGTTAACGAGCCGGCTGAATTTAAAAGGCTCCTCTGGGTTTTGGAGCGGCTGTGTGTCCGGGGCATCTGTGGAAAAAAGTGGGGAAAACAGTCCTGTAACACTCCCTCGCTTGCCCCCCCCCCCCCCCCCCCCCCCCCCCCCCCCCCCCCCTCCCTCCCTCTCGTCCCCCCCCCCCCCCCCTCTCTCTCTCTCTCCCTTTGAGGGCTGACAGAAGTTTTTTGACAGAGGCACTAAATTCACTTTGCAGACCTGCTGGGAGGCAGGGGAGCCCGGCGGTGGGAAGGCCTCGCTGCACTTCAAGGACCCCGAGCGTCTGCCGGATAGCCCGTCACAAATTCTCAGGCTGATAATAAATCTACTCTCGCACAGCTGCACAGCCTTTTCTTATATTTATATATATAGAGAGGGAGCAATTGTTCAATGAAGGCGAGACCAAGACTGAAATTTATCACCACTACAACTTCACAAATACAGAGTCTTTCCTGTATCATATCGGTTTATGGTGGCCAGGCTGCTCTTTTAAAGCAGCAGAAAAGTTGCAATGCTACAAACACATCATGATAACGATAATATATATTGAAAATGATATGATTGTGTGTGAACTTTCTTATATAAAAAAATGTATATCTTTTTTTTTAATAAATTGAGTTTTAAGTTGGAAAAAGTGAAACTTTTCAGAGGCTTTTTCAGGTAGCATTGAAAAAACAACACTCCATGCTAAAACGTCATCAATCCACTGGTTAACACACGTTGTCACTATAAAGATGAAGAACAACCTGTTCCCACTGTGCAACAATGAAGCCAAACGAGCCCAGGCACAGGTGCAGCCATTTTACCCTGACCACGTCGTTAAGGGGCGGAGTCTGTGGAGGAGTGACTGAGGAGCGATAATAAGCTGAAAAACAAGCAGGAGAACTTATGTGAAATATTTATTTGACATGTATAAACTTGTGACCTTGTGTCTCCTACTCGCAGCAAAGAGAATTATGATCAGGATGCAGGAGCTGGCATGGCGTCCATCTTTATTTTGAGTCTTCAGATCAATCTGGTGATCTTTTCTCAGGATGCATCCAATTCTTTCAGATGCGAATGTTGATTTGCACCTTAATTTTATTTGACATTTCTACACAAATTCCCATGGGAGGCAGGTTTTCCTCAGTACACGCCTCTCCTGCTTCCTGTGACGTAAACCGGAGGCGACAAGTGTCCCTTTGCAATTTCCATGGTACATTAAAACCTCAAATTCCAGTTTTTCAAATGGAATTTGAGTAAGGTATAAATCATATTTCCTCCTCCTCCTCTTCCACATGCCCCACCCTGCAGCTCAAGCAGAACTGGAGTGTCCAGGACCTCCTCATGAGGCTCCCTAGGGGGATACTGCTGTTTGAAGCCATCTGCCTGGAAATATAAAAAATAAAAAATAAATCCAGCAGCTCTTTGGGCGGTCGAGATGCAGGGAGGGTGATAGATGAGGAAAAGAGACCTGAATATGCACTGATTTGTACACTTCTGTCTTTGTTTTTTCATTTGTTCAAAAGTATCCTCCATCTAGTGACTTGGGGTCTTATTTTCAAGATCGGTATGCACATGAGAGGGTCACAATCTTTTCTCCACGCTATCTTTACATATGACAGACTGTCCCACGGTGTGATGAATAAATAATAAAATAATGATAAATAAAATAATAAATAATGCCTAAAACCCCTGTGCATATAATTCAGAAAATCGCTGTGGCTCAGAAAACATCAATAAATGCATTTCCATGCAGAGTGGGTGTGCGTGTACTAACGTTTAATGTCATGTAATGAAATGTCTCCTTTGAGGTGAGATCAGAACGCTCCACCTGTGGAGATAAGAAAACCACCTCTCCGTGTGGAGCCGCCACACTCACGCTGTTATTCTGACGTTTCCTTGTTCTCCCGCTATCTGTGTACATACATTATTTTTTTTACTGTAGAAAATCGAAGGGTAGGACGGGTTTGAATTAGGCTCATCATTTCAAGGGGTTTTTGTATGACATTATTATTTTTTTTTATGTTTTACTGTTCAGCACAATACATCAACGCTTTTGGCTGAAAATCTCTAAATTGGTCATTTTCCAGGAAGCAAAACGTTTTTTTTTTCCCTCTCAGATGACTTCAATCATTCATCCAACTGCCCCTTTCTTCTGCCACGACAAAAAAGTCAACAATATACCCATATTACATAGAGCTGCTGTGTTGCATGGTGCCCAAAATGAGTGGCACAGGGGTGTTGAAAATAACTTTTTATAAATGTGGGTTTAATTTCGGCTCAGTAATAGGAATTTGGACAAATGGAATACAAAAAAAATTTATAAAAAAACGATTCATATTAAACTCCCCCATATGCTGCGCCATCTGTGTTCCACATAGCTGTTCTGTTGTCTATTGGACCAGCGCACAACCTGGCAACCTTACAACTGGAAACCCCAAATAATGGAGCCGCGTGTTTGCGCAACCCATCTCAGGTTCACATGGTGGAACTGTTTGTGTATTTCCACGCACAACCTCAGACCTGAATGTTGACAGTTTCTCTCTTGGCTGCAGCTAAGAATCAATCAATCAATCAATCAATTTGTTGCAGTTCATTTATCTTTGAGACAATCCTAATCCATTTTGGATTATTATTAGTTTGGGTTTCAAAACAACAAAATGTATGACAAATCGTCTCACTAGGATTCCATTCACCCTTGTTAATACCACAGTCTATCAACATTATTACATTATTACATTATTATTACAATGGATAGATTGTGGTATTATTGTGTGATGCAATGGCTCTGTCCAGCTCGTGTCACATCCCCCCTCATGTGTGCAGTTCAATAAAAAAACAAGAGAAGAAGAGAATGGAGTCTGTTTTATTGTGGGCTCTTGCAGTAAAGATGTAAAACGTTCCCATTGGTCACGCCCAAAGTGGTCCCAGCTATTTTTATTCATTAAAAAAAGCACAGAGCCTAAGCTTTGTGCGACATGTGATGTGGGTGTGAAATACAGAGCTGCAGGATGTAACTGTAATCTGAGTGTCGGAATCCCCGGGACCTTTGGAGGAGATTGTGTGTCAGTGTGTATGTGATGGCGCAAGTGATGGAAGAGCCAATCACTGCTCATTCCCTGCATCAATTCAAGTCCAACTCCACCCATTTCGCATGAAAATGAGTTTACTAGTCATGTACAGAACTCTGTGACTCATAAAAGCAATTTATGTTAGCTTGGCAATAATATCCTTTATTTTGGCTCGGATATAGAGAGCGTGAATTTGAAAGACATCTGCACCCGACTGGACATGGAGGGGTTCAATATTTCTTTCAAATATGTTAAATGTCAGAAAATAAATGAATGTTAAATCATTATCACTGGAAACTTTTAAATCTACTGTAAATATTTTGAATAAACTAAATAGAGCTGCACCAATTATGAATTATCTCCAGTTTGTCTTTTCTGGGACCTCACTGAAAACAACTTAAAGCGATAAAGTGGAAAAGCCTACATTGCCAAAAACAGCTTCCTGCTGAAAGATGTTATCTCTTGTGCACACAGCGGCACGATCCCAACTTCCAGCATGTGCCTGCAGCGCGACGCCCAACCTGGCAACCCGGGCCTGTCTGACAGAGACCGACTCTTTGCAAACGGCTGCTGCTGCTTCCTCCCCACCGGCTGAGGATGTGGAGGTGGGCGAGTGACTGACGGCTGACTGAGAGATGCTCAAAATATTATGTAGGGTTGTTAATCTTATATTTTATACCTTTTCTTAAAACGAAAAAAATATTGTGCAAGAATTGGAGGATGAGGAGCGGGAGGTTGCAATTTAAACAGAGCAGATGAACTCAATCCATCCATGAACTCAAAAACAACAAAAGATGAGACATTTTGACATTATGACTTAATACACCCATTCCCAATAAAAATCCATGAACCCCAATTTTTTTTTTTTTTATAACACTTTAACGTCTAAGCTCTAGGGAAATGTAACGTGCGTAAAATGTGCATTTTCAGATGGGCTACTGCCTCATTCATCATCTGTGGGATGAAGATCTGCAGCTGGATTATTTACGGCTCCCGTTCGATGACATTTTTATGTGGTGCAGAGAATCTGCCGGGACGCGCAACCACGTTCACTCTTTCCCCTCGGACGCACAATACACCCAGCAGCTGTCAGGAGCACACACTCAGCCCCTCTGTGTATACTCACTACATGCATATCATTCACTGTGGGTGTGTGTGTGTGTGTGAGTGTGAGTAGGTGTGTGTGTGTGTGTGTGTGTGTGCCACCCATGTCATGTTTTTTAAGCATACACTGTCCAACACAGTGTGTAGTAATTGTGCGCTGTTGTCTATAGTCTTCATTTCTGCAGACATATTTATTTTTGCCAAGATGACACAATGCGTTGTGTGTGGGTGTGTGTGTGTGTGTGTTTTACGATGTGCAGCGTCCGTCCAAGTTGTGGTCACTCCACAGCTGTTTTACATTTTGGAGCTGTATTGTCGGACTTTTCAAAATGTCTCTCCAGGATTTTTCTTACTCCCACCTTCTATGCGAAAGGATTGTTATAAATTTCACAATGACACGAGGAAATAACATCGGAGTGTCTAATGTCTTGGTTACCGGAGAGTTTACATGGGGAATGCTCTTACCAGAACCTGCACAGTGTTCATATGTTTGCGTATCCATATTGTCTAACATTATCTAATATGTTGTTGTGATTTACAATTATATAATATAATTATATATATATCTGCATCTCCGTAGTATGAAGTTGGGTGTAACATGCATATCACAGTGAAGTCTTTGCTCAAGAGATTAAAAAAAAAATCTCTATGCACAAATCCAGTGGAGTTGGAGCCACACATCGCGAGTTGTTACTGGTCACCTGACGAATGGAAGCACAACCTGTTTAATTGCTCTGACTGCCAAAACCAAAACAATGAGCCGTAAGAGGTTAAATGGGAGCTTGGAGAAATTGTTTATCATTGAGTATTTTAAAATAGGGATGATTGCAGCCCCAATAAGACGCATTCCTAGCGTGAACTCATGAGAGAAAGTTCAGTTGCATCTTATAAATATTTGCGGGAGCAGCTCGACCTCGGCGTTTTCTGGTGGTGGTGATGAAGGGGTTCAGGGCCACGGGGGGAAGTGGTGGACAGGAGTGATGGGGATGGCGGGCTGGGCAGGATGTCAGGGAGGTCCACTTGGCCATGAAATTAAAAAGCAAGTGCAACGCGATACAAGGAAAATAAACAGCGAGGCGGGCCTCCCTGGTTGAAACAGCCGGGGTGATTATTGAATTGCGTTGATTGTTTCCTGGCTTCCCATCCTCGAACGGGAGACTACCAGAAAACTGATCCAGAGTGGCATGCAACTATTAGAAATCACTTTAAAAACCTCAATATCCCTTCAACGTGATGAAAATGTACTTGATAACTTGTAGTGGTAAAAACGTGTGTTTACAAGTTGAATAAAAGTCAACTTCGGCTGTAAAGTAAGAAAATAAAGACCATTTTATCTTCCTTCTTAAAAACATTTCAGTTTGATATATCCTGTATTTTTGTTTTTAAGGGAAACTGGCAGTGAAGTGGTATTTCCCATAATTCAGCTTTGACAGTGACAGCTCCCATCCGTCATGTGGAGGGAACCGTGATTGATGCCACTAGTAACCCCTGATAAACACTTTTGTAATTGACCAGAACAGGCTAATGCTGTTCACTATATTGGGTATTTCCTGTTTCGGCTCATTCCGTGACCTCTGACCCCGGCCCCGGTCATTCCCAAGCTCCATGTGTGGCGCCGTGAACCAGAATCATTCAGAATCACATTCACTCGTCATCCATCAAATATATAAATGGTTATTTCTGACTATAGATTAATCAGACTCTTCTCTTAATGCAAGTTCTATGAATAATAATAATAATAACATTGTTATTATTATTAATAATATTAATATTAATATTAATATTAATATTAATATTAATATTAATATTAATATTAATATTAATATTAATATTAATATTAATATTAATATTAATATTAATATTAATATTAATATTAATATTAATATTAATATTAATATTAATATTAATATTAATATTAATATTAATATTAATATTAATATTAATATTAATATTAATATTAATATTATAATAACAATAATAATAATAATAATAATAATAATAATAATAATAATTATAATTATAATTATAATTATTGTTGTGATACACATCCCAAGTTTGACTCCAGAAGCCCGGAACTGAAGCAGGATATTCCACATACGTCATCTCTCCTCTGTTAGTTTACTCTGTATGTAAACACTTTGGAGGCTCATTATATTCCAGCAGTAGGTGAGGAACAGGTGGCGCCTGAGAAAAAAACAACATTTCCAGGGCGTCATTAACAAACGAGTTGCAAATACTTAAAAAAAATCCATTGGGCCCGTTTCTGATCTGTGAAACACGGTATTGGAAAAAGCAGCATGAGTCCAGGAACATGAAAAATGAATTCACTTTATTTACCGTGGCCGAGTTTCTCTAACCCATATTGGCAATGTCAATTCAGATTTATTTGTGGCTGGCAAATAAAGGAGCATTTCAGTCCTGCCGTATTAGAATCCAAATAAACTCCCCTAACCCCTCGACATGCTCTCATTGCTCCACTCTTCATCCCGTCTCTCCCTTTTTCCTTTTTTTTTTTCCTCTCTCTCTCTCTCTCTGGACGTCTCCAAATCTGAAAGGGGAGTCATTTTATGTGCTGACCTGTGGATGCACCTCAACAATAAGCCTGGAGACGATGAGATCTGAGCACGTCACTGTACTAATACCCCGGTGATTGACTGATGTCAATTACACATTCTGGACCTTGTTTTGATTTATGCAGATTAACTCCTAACATGGTTTTTATGTAAGAATGGAAACAGTCAGCAGCTAAAACCCAGTGGAAGACTGGAGGTCTGAATCAGGCCAAAGTTGAAAAGCATTTATTCACTGTCGACTTTAAAACTGTTAAAATATGATAGACGTACTACACAGTAATCTAAAAACAGATTTTGCAGTAAAGCTAGAATAATATTATTTAATTATTTTAAAGCTTTATAAAAAGCATTTTTCCAATATTCTTAAATCAAAACATTAGTCATTATTAACTGGTTTTTATTACACATCATTCATGCTGCATTAGTTTGACGCATGACTATTTCATATATATATATATACTGTATATATATTTTGATATTAAATTTCACTTATTACAATTCTTCAGCAGGAAAGTGAATATAGAGGGAGAACAATATTGTCTTGTAGATATTTCATTTACGTCACACTATATATATATATTTACGTGTGAAAGTTTGCACACTGTGCGTCACAATCTGCACATGTGTGCGTGTGAAAGGCTCCACAGTGCTTTTTTAAATTTTATTTTACGAAAGCACACGGCTGGCATGTGCGGCCGTGAGTTCCACAACGACCCAAAAATTCACACTCGCCGTCGACAGCTGCGCTTTTAACAAGAGCTCCGAGATTCAATTACTGGCCCTTTCTTTTTTTTTCCCTTTTCTTCTGCTGGAGCCTCGTCAGCTGAGGCGCACAGGAAATTGCTGTAAAGGTGGAAACGGGGGGATTGTTGGAATCTGAGGGGGGACGAGAGGAAAAATAAAAAAGTTACACACACACATTGTTCCCGTGTGCGTTTTTTTATGTTTTTCACGATTTTTGTGAATTGTTGGCAGATGACATAATGGCGGGTTGAATGTCGTATTCTAACTCCGCTGGGTAGAGTTTGGGGCAGAGAGGAAAAGTTCTCTCACATTATGTGATTCTGTGTTTTTGGAGACATGAGCACAGGAGAGTTTAAATACTTTTTTTTTGACTTCAAGGACCCCTTTTTTGTCTTCCTCCCTGCCTGTTTATAATTCAGGCTCAAGTGGTCTCTCTCCCTGTTTCTCTCTCACTCTTTTTCTCTCCCTCTCTCTCTCTCTCTCTCTCTCTCTCTCGCTTTCTCAGTTCGATTATTCTACCACCCCAACCTTGGCCACGGACCCAGACTCTGGATCATAGTGAAAAAATCCTGCAATAACATATTCATGGAAATGAAGTTGTTGGGCTTTTTTTTCTCTCTCTCTTTTATCCCAAGTATGGGATGGCTGTAAAAATATTTTCTTAAGCTGGCATTTCGCTGTTGTACAAGATTATTCCAGTGACATGGGGATATTTGGCCCTGATTTTATTTGCTTACAACTGGGGAGATGAAGGAACTGTCTGGTTGGGTTCTTTTTTTTTGATGGACGTCCAAATGGAGTCTGTCAGGATAGGTTTCAACTCAAGTCTCTGGACATTCAGAGCAACTCCAGACTATTAACAGTGTTTTTGAAATCGCTGGGTCCAAGTTTTTTTTTTTCTTTAATGCAGAGACCTTATAAATAAACATTCATGATGGAAATTTGTAAGACGGTTTCCTAAAACAGTCCTTCAGAAAAAAATTGTAAGAGACCGTGTGTTAAACCCTAGTTTTTGTGATTTATCAGATCAGACTACATATTACATTTATTATAATTAAATAAAATTAGATTTGATATATCACACTTTTATTGTGTTTCATCCCGTGCACATATGCACGTCCACCTCTTGTCTGCCTCTTGATGATCAGTTTCACTTTCACTTTTCATCCCATAAAACTGGCGATTAAAGTTAAAGCATTCGGGTCTACAATATGAACTCTGCTAAAATTGGCATTTTTTGGGGGGATTGGAGAAAAATATGAAATATAAAGGGTCATTGCTCAGCTCAGGTATTATTTCCTTCACTGAGTGGCGGTTAGTCACTCTGGATGAGGTTTTCATCTCTCGTTAACATTTAACCTGGGAGAGGTTCAGGACTGGCTCTTAATGCCAGCGTCTGCATTTTTACATCCTTTTTCTTCACTTTTTGACATTTTGCTGGCAACCAGCAGCCGAGAATGTGAGTGAATGAAACTCTTTGGGCCCGCATTTTTTTCCGGGAGAGGGAAGTGCATCAAGTTATTGGTTTCCTTTTCCACTTTCACCCCACACACAGTTTGGCAGTGTCACGTCCAAGATAAATGGAGGAGTGGATGTTAAATTCATTCTTAATAGCTCCTACAATGTGGATTTTGTTTGGTCAGTTATACACTTACTTTTAGATTAAGGAAAGAAAAAGAAAAATTGTGTGCTGCAAATTGTGCGGACGTGTTGAACTTTCAGGTCACAGAACATGGAGGAATAAATTAAATAGTTAAAAAAAATATATATATATATATATATATATATAAAAACGCAGAACCACAAGTGACTCTGAGGCCTTGAGAGGTTTCAACCCTTTCACCACTCCAAAAAAGAGCCATTAATAAAAAAAATGTGTCGCTATGTTCGAGCCATAAAAAAAAAAAACTGGCGCGGAACGTTGATTTTTTTTTTTCCCCTCCTGGTCTGTAATAACCATCAGTGAACCTGACAGACGCCTTCAAAGCTTCTCCACATATCACGGTGTCAACACACCGAGCGACGAGCCTTCGCTCCCAAAATAAATAACCAGAGAGCCTGGCCGGAGCACATTCCTTTCCCTGAAAAAAAAAAAAACTTTCCCCTGCGTGACGAATGTGTGGCTGAGCGTCCCGGGACGTCCCGCGCTGAGCCACCGAGGGCTGTGATGGAGTGTTTTAAAAGGACTAATGGGGGATCGCCTCTTCTGGGATCAGGCGTCCATCACTGTCTGTCGTCGCCCTCTCCTCACTCAGACCAGGGCTTCCAATTGTGTTGGATAGAAGTTAGTTTTTTTCAAGTTGACGTTTTAACGTCGAGTGTTTTAGCCCTGTCTATAGGTTTGAGTCCTTTTATAATTTTTTTCTTTTTTACCTAAAATTTGGAACCAGACATATGTTTTCTTTCATTTTTCAAAGCATCAGTACAAAGATTAAAAATATTATTTTTTTCTTGTTGTTTATCTGAAATACATATACTAGGATACTGATATACTCTTGCAGTGGATTTATATATATATAAAAAAAACTCATACCGTTACAAACATTAATGCTCTGTAAACCTTCAGTCTATATCATGTCACTGAGTTCAGGAAATAAAATGTTGGTAATCACGGATTGGTCACAAATCAAAGCATCATAAACTCATGATTTAAATAAAAACTTTTGAAAGTTTAACATGTGGAACCGTGGTTGTGTGTGTCTGTGTTTTTTTTATGTAAAACTGAACATGGATTATTCTGTTTGAATTAAGTTTGTCTGGTTTCATCTTGGCTTGTGCGTTTCTTCGTATTGATCACATGTTGTTGTGGTTTCGTTTCAGATCGATGGTGTGGAGGAGTCAAGGTTATGTCTTCATGGTGCGAGTTTCATTTTTTAAAGTGCGTCTGTCTCCTTGCGTGTGTGCTAGTGAAAAACTTGACCACACGCATCTGTCTGTGTGAGGTCCAGTAACATCATAATGATGATTTGTGTCCAAATTAATATTTTTGTTTTTTTGCCAATTTATTAACTCTATATTCAAGGTGTTGACCTTTGACCTCCGCAAAAGGTTTAAGTGACGACTAAGGCCCTATTTTTTACACTCTTCAGATTTCCGCCAAATGCTTAAAAGGTAAAATAAAGTTTAAATGTATAATAGTTTGGATGAATTACATTTAAATTAAAGCAGGGTGGAGCCTTTATAAATTACTTATATACTGAATGTCCAGATTTACTAGTGAATTTGATACAGCTTGAACACACCACACTGTCAATTAGCAGGACCTACAGCCTCCATAGCGCCTGGAGGTCGCTCCAAGGTTCGAAAAAAAAAGAAGAAAAAAAAAAAAGGAAAATTCAATATATATCGGCTCCTTCCTCATTCGCCCAATAAATGTCAGAGCGGCCACGAGACGGACGGAGGGGAGAACAGTGAAGGTCTGTTAATTGAAAAAAAAAAAAAGCAGCATGGTAAATTTACAGAGTGCAATATCTGTGTTCTCCACACATCCAAAGTAAACAGGCTGTAGTTCTTTTTTAACGGAGCATTACCTCAGGTTTTCTTAAACAGCACAAGGTTTCTTTTTTTTTTGAAGCTCGAAAGCTGCGGCTCGAAGGAGGGAAAAAAATAGAAGTGACCTTTCCCATTGAAACTACCACAGATTCCCCATTATTGGCTGGAAAATTAATTGGCCCCGAGGACTGGTGGAATGAATAGAGCTTTGATTGGTTTAAGTGAATACATGAGGTCTGCGTCGAGTCAGCGATGAGTCCCTTTGGAGTGAGACCAAATACTAAGTTATGGGCTCTCAGTGTGAGATTTAGAAATATGTGCAGTGAGACACGGAGACAAATACAGCAAAACACGGGATTGGAGACGTGCTTTTAGAAAATCACTGCACAGCCACAGAGATGAAAGAATTGGCTGAAATAATGCAACTCATATAAGATGCTTGAATGAGAAAGAACATTTTGTTTAAAATGGTAAAAAAACGTAAAAAACGTTGATTATTATCGTATTTGATTTACTGGTGTACCAGGGTTGTCATGGTGATCAATAATTACATCAAGGTCACATTTTCTCCCGATTTTTTTGATTTACCTGCATTCACTTGTTTTGACCTGCGGATTTTTGTTGAGCTGTGGATTGTATCTCGTAACAACATGTTTATGACTATGACTTTAACCCAAACTCTAAATTTAAGTATAAGCCATGCTTAATTCAGGAATTTGACCGTTTTGTGTGTTTTTATAGAGATTCACGAGGCTAAAATACGAAGCCTGGAGGTACGTGGAGTATCATCTTTCACCTCAGTTCAGGGCTATTCAGGTTTTATTTTTTCATTTAAGACACCAGGCTTTTAACCCACACAGTTAATTCTGGCCACAGGCTATGAGAAAATAGCCACGGCGGCCATTGTAGGTCCCACCCAGGGTACAGACCTGTAATTAGCAGACGCCCCTTGACGGCACAAGGTCAACCTGAGGGCCACCTGGGATATCTCACAGTCTGAGGACAGCAGAGGCCGTAGCTCATCCTAATTTAGACATGGAAAAACAGAGGTGAGCTTCTGGGGAATCCATTTGCACTGCAATCATCAATTTTTGTGTTTGTTTTTTCTCTCTACAATTCTTTTACTTGGTGCTGACAGATTTATCCGTGGCAGTGATGATGAGCTAACCATCAGTTGGGTTCAGTTCAGTACGGCAATGACAGAAAAAAAAAATCAACAGACACACACACCCATGTTTTGTCGTGCACAAAAATTCAAATATTTTACTAAATGCACATTTAGCACTGATTGCACTGATGGAGTGGAGACCAACACAGGCCCAGATGGTGCGCGACCTGACAAATAGGGGTCACTAAAGGTCAAAGGGGGGCAACCGCAGGGTAGCTGCTCTGCGTGGGTGGTACGAGAATCCACTGCGGGACAATATTACAATTGGATGCTGCTGCTTCATTCACTTTGTTAACAAAAGTTAACAAATGTGTGAATAATGACCATGAATGTTTTTCGAAAATCTTAAGTAATTTTGTTTTAACTCTACAGGATTTGTTTACATGCACACAATTTAATATCACCTCTTTCACAGCCCAAAATGACTCCTGAAGGATCCAGAAGAGGGGCTCCCCCCTCCCTGATCCTGCTCTCCTCGTTGACCTTTCACCATTTCTCACACGTAATCCAAATAATCCCGGTTGTATTATCTGGCAGGCCCACTGTGCATTAGCTTAAGCTAACAGTTTTTTTTTTTAGATATAAATACAACCTTTTATCTTCCTCTTCATGTAGTTTGCATTAGATGCTTTTTGAGACTGGGACACCTGCATACCTCTTTTTTTTTTTTTTTTTTTTCCATTTCCACTCTCATCTCGAGCACGTCCTGTCCTCCTCGGGTCTCTTGACGCACATTTAGCTTTTGCTTGTGCAAACAGACGCTACCAGCCGTGCGCCGTGTTTTGTCCTGGTTCCATTAGCCACTGCACACGGCTGCTTCAATACTGGAAACACTGGAAGGGGAATTCAGTCTGTGGGTCCAGTCACTTAAAAAAAAAAAACACACACAAACATTTTCAACAGACGTAATAACAAAAAAAATGCCCAAATATGGCACACATACCTCAAGCTAAAAAAAAAAAAATCTGATTTCAAATGTAACTTTCGCTTAAAAAGAAAATGCCATGTATTTTTCTTTTCTTCACACTTTTAATAACCAAAGAAATGTACAGATCTGGAAACTAATTTACTGTAAAACAGGAAGCATAGTGACCTTTGACCTCCGTGAAGAGTAAACTCCCTTTTCACACATTACCCCTCCTGTTCCATACACTTAAACTGTAATTATTACAGAACTTGTATTTATAGTTGAGCCTGCACACCAGTCATTATAAAGCTTCTCTCCTCCTCACAGTGGTTGTGTAACTACCATGATAATAACATTACACTGAACCTCCATGTGCCCACACTTCTAATACATGCTCCTTTTTTTAGTGAGTGTGGTTTTTTTTACAGACTCTGACCATGAAGCCCTCAGACGGACTGAGCGTTCAGCTCCATCAATCTTCATGGAGTGTTGAGTGGAATATTTTCCCAGCTGTTTATGCCTTCTCTCCATTTTTTGTTCATGCTTTGCACAAGTAGGGGATTAATCTCATGGAGAAAGAAAAAAAAACAAATTAAACAATCTTTTCTTTGTCAGCGGTGAGACAGCTGGTTCAGGGGCCGCGTCCAGTGGCCTCCGCCGTGGTATTTGTTAGTCATTGGCTGAAGATGGATTCCTTTGGAAATGGCCTCTGACTTTTACTCTAAACTTATTTAAGTTGCCGTGTTTTTTTTATCGCTGCAGAGACGAATGAGGTTCTGAAGAGCGAGTGGAAGGAAGAAAGTGGACGGGTCAAGGGGGCCGACAGCAGGGGGTCCCCAGATTTGGGATGGAGCCGTAATCTGTTTCGGCTGTTGGGATTATTTCAGCAGCGTTTTTAACTTGTAAAATCAGTTGAATTCATTTAAACCTGAATACAATGGAAAGTAAAGTTCCAGCCATCGTATTTCCCAGTGTTAGCTTTATGTTGTGACAAAAATCTCATTTTTCACATCAGATTTGTAACGGCAAGGGTGTAACTCACTGACTTTATTGCATGCTCCCCCCCAAAAATTAATACTTTAGAAAAAAGCACCAAACAGCAAGCTATGATTGCTTTATTCCGCGGAACTACTTATACAAAAATCGTTATTAAATATTTAATAATAATGTAATGCAAAAAAGTTTAATGAGCTACAATAGGGGAAACAAATCTCACTCTTAAAAAACAAAAAATGTCAACTTGGAGAGTGAAAGGAGAGAATGAGAGAAATGAAGATGCAATTAGCTTATATTTTATCACATAACCATGATTTTGATGCTTGTAGATCGACGTTCGATGTTTTGAAATCTCAGTTTGAGCCTGCGAGTTTAAACTTTAATTGTGGAAATTCCAATTTGGATTCTAAGACATATATAACCATTATATTTCCATACATTTCAATTCCTGTAGTTTATTGCACACAAATCAAATGTTCTCTTTTTTGGCCAATTGAAGTTGCGATATTTATGTGCTCAGATCGCTCTGGGAGCGTTCCCTGCTGCACATGCATCATCCGTCCGAGCCTTTGGCCGCTCGGACGGAGTCATTAGGAGGAGCGAAGTGTTCCCAGGTGGAAGTGGAATAAATCCTGTCTCTGTTTCTGTTGGACGTTGGAATGGAACATTACCTGAAACCTCAAAGCGCCTAACGCACAGACTCACAAAAAACAGTATGGACCATGCATCAAACATGATTATGATGATTTTTTTTTCTTAGAGTTAATTGGTGCTGAGATTTGTTTTTGCATCAACATTCCAAAGTTGACGAGTTTCTTGACCTGGAACTGAAGAATGCAGCGGCCTTGTGTTTGTGCGTCTGTTTCCCACGCTGCCTTTGCTTTCACGGTAGCCTGCCATATTTTAAAATCCATGTGCACGCCGGTCGCACGTGTGTGTGTGTTTGTGAGTGAGAGTATGTGTGTCATCTCCAGACGGATGCAAACTGAAAAAAAAACACATGGTTGCTATGAGCCTGGCTCATAGCAACCATGTGTTTTTTTTTCAGTTTGCATGGAGGACTCAAATGTGTCTTGCGCGGAGAAGTCGCACCTCCATGACTCTGTGACACACACTGACACACAACTGCAAACCATGCCGAGTCTGACATCAGATTCTTGCACACCGGCTGACGCACACTGAACAAGACGTTTCGGAGAAGTGTGTGTGTGTGTGTGTGTGTGTTCACTGAAACTACAATCTGAGCATAAATGGAACCACTGATATTTATTCTCTCATTATAAGCAGCAGCTCAACCTGTTGCTGGCCGATTTCACCAGAGATGGATTTATTTGGATTCTTTCATATTTTCAGGCGTAGATTTAGTGAAAATAAAGAAAGAAGAAAAGATTTTTTTCTTGTTCACTAGCGCACCTCTGTACAACGTCCCTGTGGTTGCTGGATGTGTGCGAGTGTTGTTGTTGTTGTTGTTGTTGTTGTTGTGTCCCACAGTGAGACGTGTTGTGACTTTCCACACACAGGCTGTACCTGTGGCAGCTGACATACGGAGCTGTGTGATTGGCATCCATCTAGCCCCGCCCCCCCAGGCACTTCGCTTGACTGCCAATTCCTCTTCCTGTAAGAGCTGTCGTGCATATGATCTTCCTCCAAAGCTTCTTCTGACTACAGGTCCACCGCGGACTTTTTTTTTTTTTCTGAGTTGTCCGAAACAGTTTTCCACCTATAAGCAGCTAAACAGAATAACGGCAATAATAGGAGTTCTTTACTTTTTCCTTTTCCGGACTCTTTTCTCTTTTCTTTCTTAACTGTGGAGTGACAAAGACACACACACACACACACACACGCACATTTCAAAGTTGAGCATTAGATTCTCTCACAACAATCAGGACCTGCCCACAGAGGCAGATCCAGCAGATGGTAAGTGCTCGGTGATAAAGGGCATGAAACTGAATCTGCGGGGCACCTGCGCAGCAGAGGCCGGCCCTCGGCTGAAAACCAACACCGGCTCTACACATGTGAGCAGGAAACCGGAGCGCTAATGGTTCGTCCCGGACAATGGACCAAGTTTGGCCTCTCGGTGGGTTTTTGGACTCGGCATGAATGAGGTCATTATGGATTTCTGCTGTGCGGCTGGACGGATAACATCTGTATGGACACGGAGCTGTACGGATGCTATACGGAACGTCCCGAGTCGAAATCCTCCTCTGCCTACTTTGCACTTTTCATTTTTTGTCTCTAACTGTTTGGTCTCTGCCTCTCTCATTTCTGTGTCTTAGTTATTTTATTTTACAAACATTTTTTTTCCTGTATTTTTATACTGTTCATTTCTGTGATGCTTATCAAGTTTTTTTGAACACTGTTACGTGGTCTGAGACAGAATTGCCTAATATATGATAAATAAACGTTTTTAATCTTGGATCTTTACTCTTCTGACCTCCCCGCTGTCGTTATAATGTGCATTTTAGATAGAGAAGTGGGTTTGAAGTGCATGATGGCAGGTAGTGAGGGTAAAAAAAAAATGGGCCTTAAAGCCCACTCCACAAACACTCCAATCCTCTGGCCGCTACGTCACCGCAGCTGTTCTGCAGACCCACCGCGGATCCTCTGAAACGCCAAGGCTTTGGCTCACTGGTCTGTGGGAACCCCCGAAAGCAACCACAAATCTTCCCCCTCTTGCCAGGGATGACCAGATAACCAGATAACCAGCGACTAACCAGAAGGAAACCAGAACACAAATTATCATGAGAATTAGACAATGAAGGCTGGATTGAGATTATGGCGACGAGCATCTTGAATGTGTGTGGCTTGATTTAGGCCTCATTCATATTCTCCAACAGAAGTGCACTTGTAGTTGCCCAACTAGGTTTCTCCCTTCCAGTCCATTATCAGGAGCACATGTGGGCACGTTACATTGGTGACACAGAGCGTTGCTTACACACATTCAGAAATGTACACCCTTCATGAATCCATGAAACAATGAATGAATAATACATTAATAACAGGATTTAAAGAATAACTGGTTCCCAAAATGATCGTTTTGCTTCCCCAAATAAACAATACATTCTCAACCTGACCACATTTGCTGATATTTGGAATTTGGCGGATAGTCCACTCTCTCTCTTTTCTCTGTCTTCGTTTGAATTGTCTTCTCTAGTTGTTTTACACACAGGCAGGAAGGCAGCGCGTCCATTATGCGCTGGGTCCACTCCACAGAAGCCTTAGATAAGAGAAGCTCGGGCTTCAGGGTCCTTATCCTGTCCACAGATTTGCTAAAAGACACAGAGCCATATGTCTCATTGTGATGCCGGATTAGACTGGCCTCCATTCAGCCGGAGCTCGAGAGCAGCCCCTCCGCCACTGGAAGCAAACCAATTAGAATCAATTGGCCGTATTCTCCGGGGTGATTAGCATACATGCTCCACTCGTGGGGCTCTGACAGTGATTGAAGCTGTCCGGTCCCAGCCCAGGCTCATAATAATGATGAGGACTAATGAGCTGCTTCTAAATGAGGAACGTCGGCGTATAGGCCAAGAATCTATATGTCTATCGACTCGTGTGTGTGTGTGTTTTTTTTTTTTTTTTACTGACACGATGATGAACGTTCGAGATGTGACTCAAGAAGAAACTGCATTTTTATGGTTTTTTGCTCCCTTCAATGTTATACATGCAATTAAGTATCCGCCTGGAAAGAATGTGAACGAAAAAATGAATACGAATACAAACCAAAAAAATAAAAAGGAGTTTAAACTACTTACGCTTTATGATTATTTACATGAAACATTCGTTCAATCATATACGTTTGTTGTGAAATTGAAATATATAATATAAAACTAGATATAGATACAACAAAAGTATAGAATTACAGCTTTAAAATATTCTCTGACCGCCATTATTTTCTACAGCAGTTTTGAGACCACTTCTTCCCCTCCAGTTATGGATAAATATCATTAAATGGTCATTAAAACTGCCAAAGGGCATTAACAGGAAATCCATTAACAACAATGCCCGGCTAATTGTGAGACAATATTGTTTCTACTGAATACAAAAAAAAAAAAGCCAATAACACTAAACTACTCATCTAAATAAGGAGAGCAGGGCTCAATGCATGGCGAAGCTTTCAAACGTGCCGGGATCTGTGCCGCCAGATAATATGGATCCAGTGGCCAGAACGAAAGGGGGCGGAGCCTCCGGAGGATTCTCCGGTGGAGGATTTCCAGCCGATCGTCATTAACCACCGTCGAGCTACAACATCTGTCACCGGAGGAGCTTGGCACTGTCCCATGGCAATTAGTGAGCAGCTCGCAACAGGTTCCGCCTGACGATAAACAGGACGCCAGCAGAGTCACGCACACAATCGACACAATCCGTGTTTTTTTCTCACGTGCACACACACATTCTATGAATCTGTGTGTGTTTTAAATCTCACGCTGCTCGGCTAAGTACAAACAGTTTTTTTTCATGTCAATGCATACCACACTCTCTTATTGAATATACATCATTAAACTACATTTGTTATCCATGTATAAATGTGCTGTGTACGTGCAGGGCGTACAGTATGAGTGTGTAGGTGTCAGAGGTCAAGTCAAGAGCCAGCCTATTGGGGAGGATTTCGATTTTTTTTTTTCTCAGACTGCATCACACGAAAAAGCAGCAGAGGTGGGACGAGAGTGACAGCTAAAAAGAAAAACACAAATCCCCACCAAACACACACACACAGACAGACAGACACACCCACACAAACACACTCATTTAGCAGATCCAGATCTAATGCTGTTGGGCTGCTGCTGTGAAATCTGCTTTATCGAGGGCCACATTTAATATATTGTTCCGTCCTTATACTTTACAAATACTCTTTCATTGGAACTTGTTATTCTGTACGGATAAAACATGTATTTAAAACTCCATTATAGACGATACATGTCATAACACAAAGCAGATTTTATTCGCAGTCTATGACACACAGAAAAAAACCTGACCTGGGTCTCATCACACTTTTTCTTAATTGTTGTGGTCATGAGAGACATAAGAGACTTTGACAACAACCGCAAATAAGCATCAATGTGTCCACACTCAGAGAAAAAGAGAGTTTGCAGGTCAGTGCTGGAAGGCACCAGAGAAAAAGAACCCAATGCCCCCCCCCCCCCCCCCCCCCCCCCCCCCCCCCCCTCTCCCTCTCTCTAAGCACAGGAAGCCTTCGTCTTAAATAAACAAAGTGTGGAATGATGGGAGATCCTTATCCAGATATGCACATAGTCGTACACAAGGCCCAGACAAAAGCAAACACAAAAATGCCACACAGTTTAGTGAGAGCAGGCACGCAGACACACGCCCTGACCCACAAGCCCCACCTCCTTCGCTAAATAATCAGCTCTGGAATCTGCAAGACAAATCTCGGCTCTCCACAAAAGCTGAGATCAGTGGGAGACATTATTTTTTATTTTATTTATTTTTTTAAATCTGCCTGATAAATGATAAATGTCGTGCACAACTGGACACAGGTGAAAAAAAAAACTAATGAAGAGATTAAGATTTAGGAGATTATCTCCAAAAATATATATTGGCATTCAGCCACAGCTGTGTGAAAAAGGCAAATGACAACATGTGACCTGTGTGTCAAAGTTGTGTATGAGAAAGTGTGTTCTTGACATTTTTTGGCAGGAACGTGAACGGAGGACACCGATTTTTTTATTGTTTATATTTTCCCGCCTCTCACTGGATGCCAGATAATGAGCAGCCCGTCTAGAACCTTTGTATAAAGTAGCGTGGTAGTTTGTTATTGTGCGACTGTGATTATGAATAACACACAGAGACTCGCTCCTGCAGGAGTTTAGTCTATTCCCCTCACACAGATCCCAGTGATTAACTGGGACACAGGAAGCCGGCATGTAAACACAGAGGAAGACAAGCAGGCTACTGTTCCACAACTTTTTTTTTATTATTTTTTTTATTATTATTTCATAGTCTATTGTGCTTCGTATTCTATTGTTTGACGGGAACGTGAATGCGAGGAAAAAACAAACATCCGCTGAGGGTGGATGATAAGTAGGATTTGGGCTTTTGTTATGTTGTCATAGCAACATTTATGTAGGTAACATAGGTTTAAATTCACAATCAACAGTGCCACAGTCAACGTTTTAATGGGTTTAAAAAAAAAAACGATTTGTTGTGGGTGGTTTTGGAGAAGAGGATTTAGTCTTGCTTCCTAACCAAAACTAACTTGTATTTTTTTTTGAAGGCCTTTGTGTTTAATTTTTTTCAAAGTGTATTATTTCCCCCTTAAACAGCATATGGTTTGTGCATTCATTACGTTAACACACACGCTGTCTCTCACAGGACACGCACACACTCCTGAATTTTGCTAGATTCCATGGGGATTGGATAGACGTATTCCTATATGTCCCGCCCCTCCCTTTCCTG
>JAFBJU010000601.1:877025-904525 GCA_016785305.1 Colistium nudipinnis
GGCTGTGCGCGAGTGGCCCACCTCGGGCCACTCGCGATGCCACAGGAACTCCAGCGTTTATCTCAAGATCTCTCCTCCTGCCATCCTGAGCCAAACCCCGAAAAAGTCCCGGAGATTGGAGAGCAACACGTTCTGCAATAAGGCCGCTGGGGCACAAACTATTTATCCTAGGCCATGATGCCAACTTCCAAAGGCCAAAAAAAAAAGAAAAAAAAAATTCCAAAGTAATTCCAAATATTCCTGGTATATTCCGAATCCAAATTTTTCCTATTATCGTCATTATTTCGCTTACTTAAATTTTTTTTTTTTTTTTTTACCTAGCATACTGTTACTAGTACTATTGTTCTTACCTAACAAGATGGGCGGAGCTAGTGAAGAAAAGAATGACATCATGTTTATCCACACGGTCTGTATTTATATAGAGCTTCCCTAGTCTTTTCTAGCAAAAAAAAAAAACGCTTTTTGAGCTTTTTACACTATGGCTATGGGTGTATACAGCGCTGACACCACCCGGATCTGAAGCATTTTGAAAAAAATGTGAAGGCCCTAATTGGAAAATTAAGCCTTATGTGACATATATATAATATATATATATATTAAAATCAAACATCATGGACGAGGGAAAAAAAAAAACACACAATCACATTTATCCCCAAAAGTTTTTCTTTAAAAGGACTTTTGTTCGTTGCATTTTCAGTTTTTCACCAACTGAAGCGTGCAGACTTTAACGAATGCATCGTGGACCTCTAGCTTTGACACATTTTATTTCTGCTTGTAGATGCTTACGCAAGCTTTGATTGCCAAAACGCCCATATATATCGCTCCCTGTCATCTCCAGAAGCAGCTCCCTTTCCTGGGACCTGACACGTCCTGTGGCCAGTTGGCGCGCTGACAGCGGTGCCAGGGTAATAACTGACTGAGTCGTGGTCAGAATAAGCCGGGCGTCCCGTGCCAGCCGTCCTCTCGCCGTCCCGGGAGAGAGAGAGAGAGAGCCAAAATCTTAACCCTCTGGCGACAAATGGGGCGAGACACGAGGACCCGTCTCTGGGAGCTGTGGTGGCGCCGGGGCCTCCACCGTCAGCTGGGCTCTTAACATGTAGCGTGTTGGGCAGCGGGAGGTATCGTGTTTGTGTTTTTTTGTGTGTTTTTGTGTGTGTGTGTGTGTGTGTGAACTTTCAGTGATGGGAACTACTGCAAGTTTACTACGGATGAGTGAAGTCTGTCAATCAAATCAATCCATTGACGATGTAAACGCCTCCATTAGCCATTTTAGCCATTAGCCATTAGTTTAGATATATCCTTGATGCTGTGACTTTAAAATCGTTGAAGTATATGAATTAATTACCTGCTTTAATGAGGTAAAATGCCCAAAAAATCACATATATGTCCAATTTTTAGATAATACAGTATGGCTCACTAAAACTCCAAGAAAAGGCCCAAACCAAGAATAAATGGAGTTTACTAATTGTCTGTGTGGCCAAATCCTGGTTTGTTTTTTACTGCCAACATGTTGCATTGAAGCCAAAAAAATGATCACCATGAACACATATTATTTTGAGACAGTCACACATTTGTGCCATCCCGCTGGCCCAAATACACCACTGGTGGAGCTCCAACTATGTTAATCCACGGCTAAAATTAGTCCCCAAACCACAGAGAGAGAGCGAGAGAGGAATGGTGGAAGCGAGAGACGCATAAATTAACAATATTTCATGAGTGGAAATGATGGGACTGACTTGTTTATCTGGAAATGTAGACTTATAATCGGTTATAGAAGGTTATAGGAATAAATACAGAGTGTTCACAGTGTAATTACATAAACATAAAGAAGTGGAAGAAATGCAAACACACAAATATCAAAGTTTTAAACCATTTTCTGGATTTGTGGGCAATTTCTCCTGGTGGGTCAAAAACATACGTTAAATAAGTTTAAAATGTCTCATTTTACATGAGAGCTGTAAAAAAAAAAAAAAGGCAGTTTTTATCATCTCCGATATCAGAGTACAGGACAGGTGAGTGGAGCGTAATTACAGGTTTTAGCTCCACCGGGGGGGCGTGTCCTCACCAGGGGGCGGAGCGGCTCATTGATCGCCCTGGAACAAGGTGCTTAATGAATAATTGGCAGTTTCAGAGTTCACCTGATCTCCAGCTGCCGGCCCCACAGAGCCTCACAGACAGGTGTTCGTCAATGGGACCTGAAGAAGAAGAGCGGCAGGTGTAGAACTTCTGGTTAAACTCAAACAAAAAAATTGAAAAAGTGAATAAATAAAAATGATAAGAACTCAGCAGGCCGTTATTCTAGTACTCACAGTATTTATGGATACATTCAAATAAAGCCATAATCCCCTGGGAAATTGCTACATTTGCTATTCCGTAAATCTGCTTTCGGAGCTTCTTCTTACATCAACCACATTTTGGTCTTCACAGTATATCAAGCATCCACAAAGCCATTTAAAACCCAGCCTCCATCCCACCTTAAATCTCCCAGCATGCCCTGCAGCTCCGGGCTGATTGGTTCCTCTCTCCTGGGGTCTGTGGCGAATCCTGCCGTGTTCTCCTCATCCCACATACCGATGCACCTTATAGAGGGATTTCTCTGCCGGACATCACGGAGTCTTTCATGATGGACACATTTATTTTCGAGATTAGGACGGAGGTTTGAGGGTCAGATTCAAAGAGAGTGAGAGACGGGAGAGGGTAGACGGAAGAGAAAAGGAGAAGAAAGATAAGGAAGAATCCCTTCATTGATCCTTTATGGGAAATGACATGTACACTCTGTTATTACACACACATTACACACATGGGTCCACATACACACTTTGCAATGTTATGCAAAAATATGTTGTTTCTGATACAGACTCTGTCCGGTCATGTGTGAAAGTTAATGGACCACATTTTTTTTATATATATTTTTTTATTTCTGTATGATTTCAAAGAAACACATTAACATCCTCAATGTCACAATCTCCTCCCCCCTTGTCTTGTGTTGTGAACTTAAGTAGGGGGTCGGACATGTTGAGAGAACACGAGAAGGCGTGGGCTAAGAGACAGGATTTTTGATTTGATTTTCAATGATGATATCTAACATGTTTTTTTTATTAAATAGAAGCCCCGACACTTACCTCAGCGTCACTGACTCACTCTTTCCTTCTGTCCACAACGTGTCCATTACAGAGATGGGGACTGCCATGTCCCTCCACTGTGGTCCACTATCATTAGTCCCTCCCGGAGGACCGTAAATCTGTGTAAGGTCAAAGGTCACGGATTAAATCAAAGTCAGGAGTGACAGCAGCTCCCAGTAGCATGTGGCCTCATGTGGTCGTAGGTGTGTTGTCACACAGCGCCCTCCAGTGGTCACGCTTAATAAAGTTTCACTGTTCAAGACTTTGGCACCATTTACACACAGGACATTAACCATAATTGAAATCAGAATTTGAAAATTAAACCACGACCGACTACAAATACCAAATCATTCAAAGTTTATAGTGTGGCGAATTGAATTTTGCCCTCAGTCCCAGTTAAATTAAATCCCCCAAATCATTCCATCATAAACAAGTCTGTGTGAGTTAATCAGAGACAGATTGCTCTGGTGAAAACATTATAAACACGAAAGGGAAATGATAGGATGCGTAACCCGGGAATTTTCCCGGGGCCCCCTGAGAGAGAAAAAAACAAATTTATGATGATTCCTTTCACAGACCCTGAGCTGGAGGCTCCATCATCACCTCCCTGGATCTGATGGGCGCGCGGGGTTCATTAATGTCAGGACTCCTCTGCTCCTCTGGTCACATCCAGGTTTCTGGAGGAAAAGTGACAGATTTATGAGCCCAGGGGCCAAAAAAAAAAAAAAGTAACAAAATTGATCATTTATTTAGGTGTAATTTGTGGCACTGATTACCATCCCGTAGCTACACAGATGGAGCAGAGCCTTTTTGAAAATGTATTGCACTGATTCTCTGTGGCGAATTTATATATGATATATTTTCATTTTGTGTGTGGTTTGTTGAAACAACAATTTCTCAGGAAATATGTTTTGTAATCAATTTATTTTTAAATTAAATCTGAGTTTTTAGTTCGTTAATTTAGTCTAATTACCAGTCGATAATACAATTATAAATAAAGGCTACTTCCTGCTTTTAAAATGTCCCTTCCTACACTGGTTTGAAAACATTGAAAGTAGACGTTTATGTAGACTTATACATTTGTTATACATATATCATATATCATATATTGTAGTGTCCTACGTTTTTATTTACCATACAGCTCTGCAGAAAATAAAATGAAGGAAAAGGGCGATACATCCATTTTTTTTTATCAATATCTGTAGAATGTTAACCTGTTTTTTAAGATGGACTGGACAATTTGCCTTGTGCAATAATGCGTCAAACGATCTGGAGTCTTCACCACAATCCTCAGCGCTCTCCTCAGGAGACAGGCGGGCGGAGTCATGGCCTCCATCCTCAGCGCAAGGTCACTCCCAGCCTCTGTAATTATTCTGTGTGTAATTACTGTAGTGCAATGACTATTTTTAACACAGCCGTGGGACAAAGGTCTCAAACACGGGAGTACGGACACTGTGTGAAATGAGCCTGGAACAACCAATGATATATCTGGCGATTGAGGACAGAAATATATCTAGTATATATATATATATGAAATAAATTGCCTTCACAAGTGTTAACACACTAAACAAGGTGACGTCGGTGACCTTTGACTCAGGTGAACTTTTTTCTCAAAGTTAAATGAGCGCAGCACGGGAGCCCATCGCGGGCACAACCACAACACAAAACCTACTCTTTAATAGCACTCAACATGGTAATTGCAAGCAAATTGGAAACTTTCCTAATGATAAAACGCCGGTTTCTTGGGCCCTCTGTAGCCCAGCGCGCCCGGTTGGTGCTCGGTCAGGGTAGGTTAGCTGAGCAGACACTGTGAAGTGGGCGGTGAGCAGTGAAATGCCAAAAGAAAGGTACACATTTTCCATATGTTTGGCACGAGTTTGAAGTAGTAGTTGTTTCTGGTCGGCAATTAAAGGATGTGACCGTCAGCAGACCGTAATTATAACTTCCTAATTGCGGCTTCAAGGTTGGAATGCCAGTTTGGAAAACAGAATTGTTTCTCTCCTGGCCTTTTTTCCTGCCATAAATTCCAGTTAGATGTTTGTGTTCATGCAATCCAACCACAAGAGCTTTTAAGAACATTTAATTGAACCTGTTCGATTCAAAAGAGCTTTAAAACATCACGGAGGAAAAGTTTCAAGGCATGTTGAATATGCTTTTTCAATTTCGGGGGATATTTTGTGCAATGTTCAGAAATAGTTCAGCAGATGTTTGCAGGGTTTAAAACCGGGTCTTTTGCAGGAAAATCATTTGTTTTCTGAAACCTTTGGCCTCAGATGCACACTTTTTAATCCTATATTAGCTTTTTTTCAGATTCCTAGGTCTTGATGTATGTACCACATTTTAGTTGATAAAAAAAAATAATCTTACAAATCAATTAAACTCATGTAAAGGTCATTAATGGCAAGTACTTTTGTACTTTTCCTTATTGACTCCATTTTGGACAAGCCACACACACACACACACACACACATACACACACACACCCATACACACACAGATGTGTTTAGCGTCTGGTAGGCTCAGCAAATGTGTGTTGCTCTATGAGAGTGAGTGTGTGTGTGTGTGATGAATTGCATTTGGCTGCGTGTGTTCTCTCCTCACACAGCCAGATGTTAACATACAGCCCACCTGAGACCCTGACATTATAAATCAGAAGCTTTTAGCAGAGACGTCCATCTGCCTGTCAAACAGAAGCTTCATGAGATCTTTGCAAAGTTCTTCTTTTTTTTTTCTTATATAATCTTCCACTGTTGTTACCTTAGTGAATTCAGAAATAATTCTGGATCATTTCCTGGGCTCCTATTGGTCCTCGCTCACATGCAGGCGTGCGATCCTGACATGTGACAACGCGCCAGAATCTGAGCAGCATGGAAATGTTGACACACTTACGATGATGACTCCATGTACTTCCTCAACACATTTCACAAGCCTGTAATTTTCCAAAAGCACCAGGACAAAAGCGTTTGTCATCGTATAGTCACAGAGGAGATTTACGAGGCTTTACTGCAATGAAATTGTACCAACTGTCACAGGGTGATCTTTTCAAATGTTTGACTTTGACTCGAAATACAATCATCTAAGTGTACAACACAACCGACAGATGGAAGATGGATAACATCTGCACAATTATACATGGACTTAAAAGTAAAAAAATGAAGTCGGTGAGGTAAGATGACCTGTCCCACGTCCAGGAAGGTTTGAGAAATCACATGATTTTTTAATTTTTTTTCATTGGACTAAACACTATGTTCTCGACCCAAAACAGTCTAGGCAGTAAACCACTAAATATAAATGGAATTTATGCTAAATATAAAATCAAAATAAAATACAAAATGTAATAAAGTAGTCAAACATTAGTAAGTACGTTGTATATCATGTATGACAACATTTAGGTTAGAAAGTAGACAATATGTGTGTAGTAGTGATGTACAGTGATATACAGTGTGAAGTAAATTCATTATTGCAAATGGTTTAGTGTTGCCCTCTCATGGTCATAATGGGAATCAGCCATAAATTGTTAAATGCTATTTTCCTTTTCAATGTTAATTTAATGTGGCTTGCGTTACTAAATTAAATGTTTTAATTTTGCACATTTTAATGCAAAAAAAGAGAGTACATTTACATGGGAATAGTTAATAACATTTAAAAAACGATTATTGGTGGGATTAACAAGTAAAAATGCAAACGCTAATTAACATATCAATGTGCTTCTACACCAAAACCAGTAGTTATAACACTGAGCACACTATGATATGAATATGGAAACATGATTAGTGGTTCTTTTTGCAGAAGGGATTTGTTTTAGATGATTAAGAGATAATTGTTGGAATTCATTTATTTGATTTAACCCCCGACTTCCTCTGTGACCCCCACAGGAATATCATTAATGGTTTCAATTTAAGGAATGGATTATGAAGATTTACTCTTCTAGATATTGTATTAGATATTATTTCAATATAAAGTATTAATAAAATAATAATGGCAATAATAATAATGTCTAGTAAGAATAAAACCTTATTACTAAGTATAAATAAGAGTATAACTGGACCGCAGACAATGTTACACAACTTCCTGCAGGGGGAACCACAACACAGGCAAAGATTTACCTTTGCCCAAACTTTTTTGAAACCAACAGTAATGAGTTAAACATACCTAGACTCTTCTGCTCTGTGAGGACAACATGTCTGAGGCTTCTCAAATATGCTTCCAGCCCAACATTACACCAGCGTGAATGTTCCATGGAAACTTTTCGCCACACACATTTCATTCTAAGTGCATAATAATAATAATATTCTCATTGCATAACTCGCAGCCGCGGCTGGACAACTGTCATCCCTCCACTGAAAACACACACACGCACACACACACACACACACACGCATAGGCATGTGCACACACCCACACACCCACATGCCCACACACCTACTCACACACACACACACACACACACACACGCATAGGCATGTGCACACACACACACACATGCACGCGCACACAAAGCTACACACACACACACACACACCCATAGGCATAGGCATGTGCACACACACACACACATGCACGCGCACACACACTGAGAGTTTGCATTGTGTGCAGAGGGGTCAATATGCAAGGCATTGTGTTGTAAACGAGAAAGTCCTGTGACGACATCATGTAATAAACTGACTTCAGATACACATCTAAGTCCAACGCACAATGGAAGATGACACGTGTTCACTCACTTTCTACAGTGGCTCCATCACAAGCCACCAGGAAGGAGTGAATCCTGAAAGTTCATGTGGCGCTCAATGATGGCAATATGTGGACGGCAGTTTCTGTGATGAACGCGACCATTTCCACCGCCTCTCGCGCCAGTTTAATTTAATAGCCCTCGTGGTAATTGAGCCAGTCTGTTAGGTGTAAAGTGTTAATGGGTCTTAATTACAGAATTGACTCACATTGCCATATTTGTATGGCAAAAAAAGGAATGGGGGGGGGGGGGGGGGGGGGGGGTTTCCCCAAAAAAAAAAAAAAAAAAAAAAAACAATTTTTTTGGGTTTTTATTTATAGTTTTTCATTTCTGGGGGGGCGGACTAAAATACGGAATAGATTTATGCCCTCAAAAGGCTGATAAAATTCTTATCTGTGATTAAAATTCACACTTCTCTCCTCGTTAATATGCTTATTAGATCGCTTTTTTTTTTCTTTCTCTTTTAGTTGATGGAGAGATTATTACAGCTGTAATTACGGTGGTATTGTGGCTCACTGCTCTGGATCGGTGCTCAACGACAGACGGTGGCCCTCGGTTTATGAGAATAAAACTTTTATTGTCACTCAAAGTTCCGGAAAGTGAGCCGGTGGTTTTGAATGAAAAAAAAACACGCACACACATTTCTGACCTTTTAAAAGAATCACAACCCTGACCTATTCCTAATGTGCAAAACTTTCCCCCGCGAACCTGTGACAATCATTGTTGACTGGGCCTCTCAGCACTGACCTTTTTTTTTTTTTTAAACCTTTCCGGTTGAAGTTTTTGAATGTTTGCTGGAGACCAGTTGACCCTGATGTAGCCTAAAGGTTACAGATTCACTCCCTTTTCCGTCCTGTGGATATTAGAGAAATCTGGATGTGGTACTTGACGTTGCTGACAGGTTTTTGAAGAGACTGGATTTTTACTGTTTGCGTTTCTGAGTTTCTTAGATTATTGCTTTCTGTGTGGACAGGTCTGCCAGATGCACCCAATACCCAGAAGACTGGGAAAGCTGTCAATAAAAAACAAATATTGTGTCTATATGTCTATTCGCTGCAATAAGGCTAACAACAAAACAGTAGATATATATGTATTTGTTTTTCAGTGTTCATTAGTCTCCTATTGTTTTACGGGTTATATATGGAGGGAACAATAACAATGAAAAAAAAACAAACAAGACAATAAAAAATTGAAAGGAGAAACGATAAATATGAAAACCGCTGTGAATCAGAGGGAGATTTTAAAAAAAACAACACACAGACGGACAAAGTTGAGTTATATGAAAATGTTGCATAGTTTGACTTTATGATGTTTGCCGATTCATTCCAATAAAAAAACTGAGGAGAGGAAAGTGCAAGGGGATATAAAAGTACATTTCCTTTTAAAAATCGATATAATGACATCCGAGTGGATTTTAATACCTCGTCTAATGTTCCTGAGCAGCATGATGCAAATAAAAAATAATAATAATAATAACACAGCGGTTTTATAACTTTCTATTTCTATAGTTTTATTGTTCATTACAATTCTAATATACATTCTTATAATTTTTATTAATCTCTTAAGTACAATTTGTAATTGCTGTAGTTCCATGTACCAGCAGTACTAAAGTAGTACAGTAGTAATACTTCAATACTATTTCAGTACTCCACATGCCGACATATGTAGTGCAATGTGTGTGAGTCTGTCAGATGGTTTTTCTCTTATTTTATTTAGTTGTGTTTCTTATATAGATAGATATAAAAAATAAAACATGTCACTGTAATGTGCGCGGGGGCGACGTGACACACCGCCTGCCCATAATGCAATGCACACACATTGCCGTCCTGTCAGTCAGCGTATGAAACACACACACACACACACACAGACACACACAGACCCCCTTCCCTTTTTTCCCTGGCCATCACTTCCTGCTGATTCTCATTTCAGCGCTCACTGCGGGAGCCAAAGAAGCGACTCCCAGACTTAATGCTCTGCTCATTTCCCAGGTCAGGACTTTATTGATTGATATAGAGTACAATTACATAACCTTCCATGCATGCCCCCCCCCCACCCCCCCAGCAGTTATTAGTCTAATCTCCTTTATTACGCCCTCGGTGACCTCTGGGTCCGTCTCCTTCATCTGACTGTCAACTGTTAAAGTCCTGACCTGTGATTTCCACGAGTCGTATCTGCCAGAGTCATTGAACTGACGTAAAATGACAGCATGATGTTATTTCTTACGGTCTTGCCACAGCTTGCTAGATAAAAAAAAAAAAAAAGACGTGATGAGAAGTAATAATATCAGATGTTCTGTACCCAATGTTCTCACACAGTGAGGGAAGAAGTGTAATATCCATTTTTTTTCTTTACAAGCAAGTAAAACTATCTTCCTTCAGAGTGAAATTATTATTATTGTGTTTTTTCATCAATATTCATTTCATCAAGGTTCCACTGGAGGTTAATGGAAAAAGTCCTCTCATCTATCAGACTAAATCCCAAATTACCAGTTTAGGATCGACGGAAGGAGCCACGGGAATATTCTGATCGTTGGCCGCTATGAATTCTAAAAACACCAAAAAGAAAATTTCCCAGAAGACCAAAATAAGATTTGCAAAAAGAGATAAGCAAATCTCAGCATGGTGCTGCGTCACGTTGAGCGCAAAGCTTCATGTGTCAAAACAAAACCATGCTGTGAGGCGACTTAAACAGAAGCTGTGTCACTGATTTAATGAGTTGGTCAATACGTCGTGTCTGGCTCATAGTGGAGTAAAATAAAAATCATTCTGTGTCAATCAATGTCAAGTGATCATAAAATAACAAGTTTATTAAGCGAAAGCAACCACTGTGCCTAGGCACACTATATTCACACTAATGATCCAATTTCACTCCAAATCCCACTACAAACACGTCGAGAGACTAAATAGTCATTATATATACTGCATTAAGCCTAAATGTGTCATTTTGTAACATTTTTGGTGGGGGGTGTGCCCCAGGGTTTTTTCTTGATCAAAAAATGGGCGGTGGCTCCAAAAAGGTTGAAAAACACTGAGCCAAAGGGACATTTACACACATGAGAACTTTTATCCGTCTTCATTTATCACTTCACAGAGGAAATTGTGCAAAAACATCACTGGTTGAAAGGGGATTGTGGGTAGTAAAGTTCTTTTAAAAAGGTCTCAACGTCTCACTCATTTTCATGATATTCACGAGCACTCTTGAAACAGTCGCAGTGACAAATTCACTCCCGTTGCCCGACAAGATATTTATTTGCCCGCTTGGCTAAAGAGCGATGGGAGAAATCAGGCTCAGGAGTAAATCAGCAGATTAACTGGAGGCCGGCTGCGGATCACAAAATTTCACCGTGTATGAAACATAGATCAAGCTTCAGTGGGAGCTTATCTGTCTGTAAGGAACCATCACTATGTAAACACCGTTTGTCACGGGGATGGATGGGTCTGAGCTGGGTGTTATTGTGGTGAATGGCTGGGAACACACACACACACACACACACACTCTCAAACACACCCCTATGAGTCACCCAGTGTTTCTGTTTGGGTTCGTGGGCTCTCAGACATGCAGGGAGTGTTCTCCTCAGACACACACGCCCAAACGCACATGGAGTAACATGTGGACGGGTTAATCCCAGCTGCAAGGCCAGAAAATACAAAAAATGAAAAAAAACAAAAACTGCAGTGCTGTCAGTGGGGCAAGCGCAAACAGATTTAAAACTGACGTTGCCCAGAGCGAGTTTTTTAAAGGACAAAATGATGTTTTCTCGATTGATGTCTTGTACTGAGATTGTTAGAGGCCAAATTAGGTGTTTCTCATCTCCTCCACTTTGTGGCACAAGAAATTTCAAATACCAAAGTTTATGAGCAGTAACGACTACGCAAAAACCACAACAATCACAGGAAACCATAGACCATAGAGCTATTGAATCATGAATCAAGTACTTGTTTACTTCCTAAGTGGAGTTCTACACATTACCAACTCAAATTCATCCATTTAAGAAATATTTAAGAAACATCAATGGGGGAAATAGGGGGAAGTGCCTATTAATCTGCACCAAATTAAACATCACATAGATATCAAAACAAAAAAAAACTAAATGTGAGAAAAGCAAATTCTTCAGTAAATCAGTTCTGTATCGGGCAAACCAGTCCAGTACCCAAAAACTTCTCTCCCTGTCTCAGAAACAGCCAAAAAGCATACACAAACACCCAAAATCAAACACACACACACACACACACACACACACACACACAAAAGGCTCCGACATGCCTATTCATGTAGGGGGCGTCATTATTAACAGAGCACATTAATAACAATACCGCAGGGCTCCCATTGTCTCCCAAACATAATTATATTATCCATCATGCACTGCACTGACACACGTGGAAACATGACTGCAGAGTCTCGTCCAACGGCAGCATCGCCGTAGATAATATTTAATTATGCTAATGCGATTGCAATCACTTTGAACAAAACGACAGCGTGCTTGAGCTAATGAATATTTATAAGACGGAGGGAAGGAAGTTAATTGAGCGATATTAGAGCGCCAGGGAAGTTGGGGACCCTGGTGGAGGTAGGATGGAGAAAAAGACGATCAATACTCACATATTCATCTGATCATTTTCCATTCTGCATACATCTTTAATAATAATAGTAATAATTATAATAATAGGTTCCATTTTTTTGTGAACAGGGAGAATAGACATGAACAAAAATCTAAAACACATGAACAATTTTAAGGGAGAAGAAATTGGAAGAGATGCATTGTGGGAAAATGTATAATCGCCTCTTCCCTTTGAGTTCATCCTAATCCAATTAGCACTGCGAGGGCTCTCACTATGATTTTCCATTTTTTCAAATGTGTGAGAAGCTTGTGAATCAAACTGTGAAGGTTTGATTCACAAGCTGCGGTGCTTTTTTTTTGTTTTGTTTTTGTTTTATTCCCGGAAGAAGAAAAGAAACGAGAGAAAAAAAAAAAAGACGAATCAAAGTGGTATAAATAGATCTCATTTGCATAATTTTCCTCATCAGCAGGGGCAAAGATTTTCCTGCTCAGATCTGCGTGTGAAGATGAAGCAGAACACGCTGTTCTACTCCACTTTAGGAGGTCTGTCTTGAAATTGCAGAAAGATGCCCTTTGACCCTCGCTCTCTCTCACACACACACACACACACACACCTACACACACACACACACACACACACACACACACTTAAATACACACAGGAAGATATCTCTTTTAGAAGTAAGTGCCGGGTTAGATTTCAGCCGGACCATTTCTCACTGTCAGTAATGCACATAAGCCGAGCTCAGAGTCAGGGGCTGATGGGTAATGTGATTACTCATCAGGGCCTTTTTCTTCCAGGGAGAAATGATATTAAAATAAAAAAAAGTTGCCCTTTTTACATCTCGGGGAGCAGCGGGGCCGGCACGCGTCCCGGGACGCGTCAGACGCTGGCAGCTCGCTGCAGGGCGCACCTCATAATCCATCTTGATCTCATTAGGACGGCACGGAGGATTTTGAGTGAAATGTTCCTTTCGAGGCCGCCACAGGAATGCACACAGGCTTTTTTTTTTTTTTGGGGTTCAGACGATGCATCCGCACTATGAGCTGAGTCAGCGCGAAAAAAGAAGAGGTTTGAGGCGCTGCCCATGCCAGAACTGGATAGGGTTGGTAAAAAAGCAAAAAAAAAAAAGAAAAAAAGTGTCCTGTGTGTGTGTGTGTGAGTGTGTTATTATACTAAACCAGTGTCCCCCCCACAAGTGTAGAAACATATAGAATAAAATGTATTTCAGGAAATGTTTGAAATGAAATTAGGCGAGAGTTATGAGAGGCTTTGGTTTGCAGAGAGATTAAATAAAACTGGAGGGAAGGAGTGATGCTGAGGCCATGACAAGGATTGTGTGTGTCTGTGTGTGATTGTGTGTGTGTTGTACAGTCATAGTGAGTCGGACAGAGATCCAAACCCATCGTACCCAAGTTTTTTTTTCACTTGATCAAGAAAGTTTCACTTCAACAAACCGACTTGTCATTCAGTGTCATATCATCCGTGGCTGTTGCATAACAGCTGGCTGCACAGTTTCTGTGTGTGTGTGTGTGTGTGCGTGTGTTTGTGTGTGCAGCAGCTCACTGATCTCATTGTTAAAGTTTCTCCATCCATTCAAGCACCAAGATTGACATTTTACTGCAATTCATGTTTCTGGTGCCTCCTGGTAGTATTTGTCATTTTTTTTTTAATTAAAAATAATAATGTGGCTTCTCGATCCAACACTTGATAAAGCTAGCCAGGCTCAACCTTGCAATTATGATCTTGGCAAGTGAGTGCAGTCTGCATCCAGCTGCATTGAGCATATGTCAGGTTAACTGAATATAAATGAGCCTAATGTTCTGGAATCATGGGCTCTTTAAGGAGAGAGTCATTTTGCTTTATTGAGATTTTCTTGCCAAAAGCTTCTGGTTACAAGATTTAATTTCTCGAAATAATTCACATTACCACAAAGTGGTATTCGTTGGAATCACCAAATCGGTCTGATGCTGAATAAGCAGAATGAATTTGAGCCGCTGTGTGTTCCGCTTCAACGGTCCATAAACAATCCAAATTTAACGTCCGTATTCATTAAATATTGAGTCATTATTGATTGTTTTTTTTAATATTTTATTCTAAATGTTTATTTTCACAGTCTGAGAGGAATTGCTGTGAAGATTCATTCATTCCTTTTGCGGACACATTCAGTCTTGAACGTGCTGCTGGCTGCAGAGGTTGTGTAATATGTCGTCAATGCGGTCCAAGTGTGAATGTGAAGAATATATTTGCAATCTGAGCAGACAAATGGGATAAAAATGTTAATGGTGTTGTTGTTGACATTGCAATGGATTTATGCCTTTATCGATTGGCCACCGCTGTGGATTTGTGTAATTTCATGATGTTGTGTGTTTACAATGGATCAGCAACGGTCGTGCGTCAGGTTCTCCTACGGGGATGAAAAAACATATTTCACAGCCCATTTTATCATATCACCAAATATATGACAGTAAAAAGATATATATACAGTATATATATATATATATATATTGAAATCTTATTTCTTATTGAAAATGAGTCTGAATTTGCAGAGGCTGCTTCACATTAAATAAAATCCATATTGTTTGAATTGCCTGGTGGAGGAACAGGATATAAATAATTCACTCCACAAATGATAATATAAATATGAATTAAAATCCCAGCTCATTTATCTGGTCGCAAAAATAAAGTATTTGTCATTGCCGCGCGCGTCCCTGTCGCTCTCTCTCTAGCTCCTCTGTAGCGCCGCCCCCCTGACGATGTCTAATCAGACTAATGAGAATCACCTGGAGAGAGAGCTTAAAAACACCTGTGTCAGCACCAGAGAAGAAACACAGTTGGTCTGGGCACTGCTGGCGTTTCTGTCGCCTGTCTGTTTGTTTGAGTTACCTTATTTTCTTTTCCAACATTTGTTAATGAAATACTCACATTTTTTTTGTTTTATATATATACATTTACATCTGTCGTTTCTGTTGATTTGGGGTTCATGAGTGATGGGGCATTACATGAATTGTCTGTGGGTGTAAAAGACATACAACAAACCTGCAACAAAGTGCCTGTAAAGAAAATAAGAATGAATATCATTTCCATTATTATATTTATATTTTTTGCGTTTGAGTAATATTGATCAATTCTACACTAGAGTGCATCTGCCCCCCCCCCCCATTTTGCGTTTTCAGTGCATTTCTGCTTTTGAACTTTTTTTTTTGCCTTAATGCGGGGAAAAATGTGGAAGTAGAAGTGCTGGCTCAGCAGACTGTGCTCCTGTGCTCTTTATTGTTGGCAGGAGTAACATTATGGAGCGCACCATGCAGCAAGGAGACACTTTAACTGTGTGTAACTCAACTCCTCTGTGCTCCCCGAGGACACACACACACACACACACACACACACACACACAACCAGCTCTTGCTTCTTATGAGCCCAAACCCCGAAATATTTCACTTACCTCGGCCGCACGAGTGCTGTGTGCATCTGCATGAGAATGTGTGTGTGTGTGTGTGTGTGTGTGCGCGCACATGTGCGTGTGTGTGCGTACTCATCTTGAAGGTCGAGATTGTTGCATGGCCATTTCGTAATGTTGGAAATCAGGGAAATGCTGCAAATATCCTTGTTTCCTTGTTCTGTGCACGTACACGATGAAGACAATAAACTCAACATAATGCATGGGACTATTGGAAACAAATTTGCAAAGTGCTTTTTAAAGAAAGGCAATTGCAATCCCATAACAGAATGAGGAACGTTTTAAAAGGAAAATGGAGGTTGTGTATATTCATTTACCGGGGGAAGCATCCCCACAGTGTGTGAATAGACCGGTTTGATTCAAGGCCAAAAAAAAGATTTTTCATGGAATCATTTTTGAGAAGTGCCTCGTGGTCACTTCACGCACAACATCGTACTCACATGCGGATTTGTGTAACTGATTAATCTCACACACTGGTAAATGGTATGGTGTATCTGTGTGTGTGTCTGCCCTGAGAGAAAGGTTATGTCCGTGCAAGTGCCTGCATGTTTTGTGTTTCTATGAGCATCCAAGGGCAGAAGATACAAAAAAGGCAGTTTATTATTATTTTAAAATAACTTCATTAGACACTATAACACTGAACAAATGAGACCAGTTTGATTCTTTTTGAGGTATCAGCAGAATTATTTGAAATAATACATGTCAGATGGATCTCTGGCAGGTGAGCAGGAAAAGGAAAAAAAAAAAAATATATATATATATTAAGGAGAGGTCTTCAGCAGTGAGCTGCACTGATTTCTGATTCTTGATTTCTACAATATAGCATCAGCCCGTCTCCTCTTTAAAAAACCTCCCACCTCCTCCATCAGTTTTTGAAGCTGTGTTTTTGGAATCTGCCCAGTTTCCCACAGTACCCGGGTTCAAACCTGAAACTCCTCGGCGACGAATAAAGAAAGGCTGAAAACAAATGTCAAACGCAGGAGAAAAAAAAGAAGACAAAAAGGGAATCAGGCGAGCCGAGTATTCTCCGGAGCCACCGCAGCAGCCGCTCACAGACTCTGATAAATGTCTTGTACACTGTCGGATTCTAAATATAGTTTCAGATCAATGCAATCAGGAACAATCTGCCCATTACGGCGAGCAGGTCGTCCACTGAAGGCCGATATCTGACGCTGTCAGACGTCTCTCTGCTGCAGGCAGGTAAATATAGTCCAGACTAGGAACTGGAGACACACACACACAGTCTCAACGCTTATATATCAACACTCAAACCAGTACACGCGATTAAATTAGAGAGAGAGAGAGAGAGAGAGAGAGAGAGATAGAAGAGAGTTTACAAATTTTACATTTTTTATTTTAATTTACAAAATTAAAGATGGAGACAGCTGAAAGAAAAATATTGTCAATGCAGGTTTTTTTTTTTTTTTAATCTATAAAACAGTTACATACCGTTTAACACGCCTGTACACCATGAGTGGAGAAAAGTGCATGTTTCATTTGCATATAGCTGAATATAAAATGTCCTTTTATTTTATATCTGAAAACAATCTTCAATTAGTTGGATAGAAATACAGTTCTTAAATCCAAATCCAAATCACTGTAAAGCCACTTGTATGACTCCTCGACACTAAAGCTGTTGATTTTTTTTTTAAACATGTCGTGATATTAAACCAGCCTGGATATGCATCGACAGTGTCTCCGCCCTCAGATGATCAGATCTCTCAGTTCGCTGGTTTTATTGTCGGGCTCTGCTGCTCGTCCGCATGGACAAAGGCAGCGGAGAAGAAGAAGAAAGAGAGGAGCGGAGGAAAAGAAAGAGAGGAGTGGAGGATAATGAAAACATCATTGTATGGGAGGAGATCCTGATCTAATCACGGAGGAAATGAGGCCCGTGAAAGCCCAGTCGTTTGCATTCATTTACACATTTACCCATGGAGCCCCCGAGGAGGCCAGGAGATGAATAAACGGATTCCCATTTTCTTTACATCTGCAGGAAAATAAAATGAACTTGTTAAACGTAGCCATGATGATAAGAAAAAAGAAAAAAAGAAAAAGAGGATAATGGCAAGTAACATTGCAGAAATCCTACTTAAATCAATGAAGTGTGTTGCAGCCGAAGGAGTCAGGGACAATTACATTGTTGAACATGCAAACGACAATTTCTTTATCATGAACTTAGTTAGCTAAGAAGAAATACTTGTTATGGCTGGTAAAAGATTTTGGCAATAGTGTATTTGTATCATGCAACAACGAAGATATTTTTTTTAATGTTTTTTTTGCTTTTATTCTGGAGTGGAAACAGTCCAGAAAATGGAAACGTAAGTGCTTGTTTTAAGCACGTCAGAAAATGTGCCGAAAAAGGAACAGTTATGTGGTTCTTCAGGTCAGGACAGGCTGCGATGGCTAATATTTCCTCCGCCAAAGAGCCTCCAGTGTTCCTCTGACTCTCCTTTGACCTCTGACCCCCCCCCCCCGGATGGATGAAAAATGTGTGTTTGTAAGAATGGGCTGCAGAGATTGAAATGGTGTACTTTATTATGAACCGGTCGGTGTGAATACGACGCGTGTAATCCTCCAATCAGTGACTGAATTCTAATTACTGTAAATAGAGTATTAAAAAGATAACCTACATTTAATTGTGTGGCTTCTCTTTCAGCTTTTATCGTGAGCCAATAAGAATGTGTTTAATCAACCACAAAATAAATAAATAATTGTGAATATTTGATTTTGTAGTGTAGAATAAATTCTTATTTATCATGTCATAATTCATGTGTAATTCAAACCTGGGCCGTATTTAGAGTGATCGTGTTTGACGCCGTGTGCAGGCTCGTGTTTTTAGGGAATTGGGTGCATTTTGTGGGGATATTTAATTTGCAGTGTATAAAGAGCTCAGAGGCGCCGAGGCAATCTGTTTACTCCCGTCTGCTGGAACGCAACGTTTAAAGTTTGCATTTTCTCCAGCACTCTGTTTTTCTTCAGCCTTCATTATAGGACAGATGAGTGCCTTTGTTTTTGTTTTTCTGTTCATATCGCTCCCACCTGAGGCTTAGAAAAAAGAAAAAACTTATTAGGATTTTTTTCTTTTTTTTTTCGAAAGCAGAGGAATCAAAACAAATGGAAATTGGAAGTTGTGTCAGGTTGAAATATTCCTCCAGCTGTTTCTGTGCTGAAAAGGTGGACTCAGTGTAAAGGCCTGGATGTCTGTGATTGAGCAATATTCTGAAGTGCGATGTATCCACGGATACACCGAAGCACTTTTTTCAAACAAGTGAGACGGTCATTTCCGGCTTGTTGGCCTAATTAGCGTAAAGTTTGCTCTCATTTATTTGTTATTTTTCTTCTCAGCGTATATGGCTTACTCTGCAGGGCGAACAGATGTCGACATCACTCATCTAACAGCCCTGAGAGTTTTGTGAATTTGGGGTCATCTCCTGTGGCGGGGGTCGCATTACACTCTCACTTCTAATGGGACGCGGCTCACTCTCACATTTGAACATTTTCAGGTGTCACCATGACAGTGATTGGGTGACCTGAGCTTCGGTAGGGAAATGCTCCGGGTTATAATAACTCCCTGCAAACGTGCGTCACGGGGCTCGGGTTTTTGGTGGTTCCCGCCTCTAAACCATCGTGCAAGCGCACGCGCACGCACGCGCACGGAGACACACACACTCACACAGACCCTTAAACGTGTGCTCCAAGCCTTTCCTGGCGAGACCGGATCTTGTACTTGAAAATGATCTCTGAGCAAAGTCTCAGCTCCCACATGAGAGGCCTTTGAGATAGCTTTATCCTCTTATACTTATCCTTGAGACACGCGCACACACACATTTGCACGACATCACAATTTTGATTAGGCGGCATCCAAAGCTGCCACCCACGGGACCTGAGGGAGATATGAATTCGGAAAAGACGCTGTCGTGCCAATCTGAAGCGCTCGCAATGCTGGGCAAAAGGGACCTGCCTTCCAGAGACTTGTCAGGAGAGTGTGTGTGTGTGTGTGTGTGTTTGCATGTTTCATATGGAAACTGAATGTGCAGTAACCCCAATATTTCATTAAAGAGGTACCCCCCCCGCCCCAACCACAAACATGCATTACTGATAATGTCCTGTTAATTGGAAAATAATCAAATACATACATTTAATTAAATAATATATATATAATATAATAATAATAAATTCAAGTTTTTTTTATACATTCCAATTTGAATATGAGGATGTATATATGCAAAATTATTTGGGTCTGAATTTGAGTTCAATACAAGAACATTTTTCGTGATTTCCAGTTTTTTATGGAAACAACAGGCTACACTGAAACAGTTTGTCTCTGAGTCATTTGATCTCACTTAAAGTGATCGACAGATGAACCCATCTCACAGGAGCAAACTCTTTTATCGGAGCCGTTTAATTTTGCCCTGATGAGGCAGATTTGGTGTTTTTTCAGAGGAAATGAAGACGTTTTAAGGGCAGCGGTGCACTTTAATTCTAACAAACTACTGAGAGCAGATGTTTATGATAATTGAGATATGATAATTATGATAACCGATGCTTTTAATAATTATTGCCCAACAATGAAACCCCATGGTACACCGGAATAAAACATTAGGCTTTAGGCTGACAGTGCTTCACTGCAGAAGGATCAATGCTGTTTTGTTTGAGATGAGAGAGAGAGAGAGAGAGAGAGAGAGAGAGAGAGAGAGAGAGAGGATCAATGCTGTTTTGTTTGAGATGAGAGAGAGAGAGAGAGAGAGAGAGAGAGAGAGAGAGAGAGAGAGAGAGAGAGAGAGAGAGAGAGAGAGTGTCCTGGTTTGACCAGAAAAAATAGAAAATATTTCAGAGCCGCTCCCATGGATGATTGGCTTCATATGTTATCCTGTCATTCCATGAGTTGTTATGAGAGGATCGAGTGGGTGAGGAAGGGAGGGAGGGAGAGGGAGGAGAGGAATTAAGGCAAGGATTGTGGGAGGAAATAGGAGAGGACGAGGAAGGAACAGAGCAAGTGTGGAGAACAGGGGAAATGAGTAAAAAATAGTTTAAGTTGTGGTGAGAAAAGAGGGCGATGAGCGAAAAAACTGTAAAAAAAAAACACAACATGGCATGATAAAAAAAAATCGAACAAAAATAAAAAAACATAAAAAGGAGCACCCCCCTGCTCTAAGATTTACAACCATCTACACAGCACAACAGGAACCAGCTGTTCTCCTTCAGCCAATCCACGGCTACAACCAGCAAACACTCACACAGGCAGACACACCCACTCACTCACGCACACACACACTCAGACACACATGCAGACACACACACTCACACACACAGACCCCCCCCCCACACACACACACAAACACAGACAGACGCAAGCACACACACAGACACACGTACGCACGCAGACACACACACACACACACGCATGCAGACACACACACAGACACATACACACACACTCTGTTTTCCTTTTCTTGCGTAATAGATTCCCAGCCATGACTTTACAGCCTCCAGTTGTAACACATTTTCCGAGGTTTAGCCAGGCTGCTCCTCACGTGACCCCACAACCTTCATTCAGGGGCTTCGCTTCAACCACAAAAAACAGGCAGCAGTCCTTTCATTTCATTTTTCCATTTGAAACCTTTTTTAAAAGTATATATATATATATATATATCCCAAAATGCAGAAATTGTTCACATTTATACTAAGGTTTTTTCTTTTTCAATCACTCGTAAACTAAAGACTCTTGTTGTTTTAAAAATCACCGTTGTGACTCAAAGATTCAGCCTCAGGTTTTTTACCTGATGTGGTCAGCGACACAAAAGTTTAGACTGTGGAAGGGAGGGAGGGAGAGGGAGGAGAGGAATTAAGGCAAGGATTGTGGGAGGAAATAGGAGAGGACGAGGAAGGAACAGAGCGTGTGTGGAGAACAGGGGAAATGAGTAAAAAATAGTTTTAGTTGTGGTGAGAAAAGTGGGCGATGAGCGAAAAAACTGTAAAAGAAAAACACAACATGGCATGATAAAAAAAAATCGAACAAAAATAAAAAAACATAAAAAGGAGCACCCCCCTGCTCTAAGATTTACACCCATCTACACAGCACAACAGGAACCAGCTGTTCTCCTTCAGCCAATCCACGGCTACAACCAGCAAACACTCACGCAGGCAGACACACCCACTCACTCACGCACACACACACTCAGACACACATGCAGACACACACACTCACACACACTCACACACTCACCCCCCCCCCCAGTCGGTCTGCAGCTGCACTCAACATTTGTCCCCCCCCCCCCCCCCCCCCCCACACACACACACAAACACAGACAGATGCAAGCACACACACAGACACACGTACGCACGCAGACACACACACACACACACGCACGCAGACACACACACAGACACATACACACACACTCTGTTTTCCTTTTCTTGCGTAATAGATTCCCAGCCATGACTTTACAGCCTCCAGTTGTAACACATTTTCCGAGGTTTAGCCAGGCTGCTCCTCACGTGACCCCACAACCTTCATTCAGGGGCTTCAAGAAATCTGATGGCTCGATTCATGGTGTAAATGAAGAAACCGATTTTCCCAAAGAAAGGGGGCTCATACAAAAGTGCCCAAAATGCAGAAATTGTTCACATTTATACTAAGGTTTTTTCTTTTTCAGTCACTCGTAAACTAAAGACTCTTGTTGTTTTAAAAATCACCGTTGTGACTCAAAGATTCAGCCTCAGGTTTTTTACCTGATGTGGTCAGCGACACAAAAGTTTAGACTGTAGTCCTTGGGCATGTGTTACTGTCACACACACACACACACACACACACACACACACACAAAGATCTACATGGATAATAAACTCTAATATGCACAAATGTATGCAATGAATATACCCTGGCAAAGATTCTCCTTTATTCTTTCTTCAGCTTTGTTGAAATATTCATTTGCACACATAAAATGATAAAATACTTAACACCTTAAAATATTTATTTAAAAAAGGAGCCCAGAGATGGAAAAAAAACAGTTGATCCCCAAAAGAAACAAAGAAAAAGACAAAAATCCACAGGGACACGAGAGAAAATTCTTCACTTTTCTCTTTTTCTTCCACTCTCTGCTGAAATCTCAACAAAACCAGTGCGTCCACCTCACTTTTCTCTTTATTTTAAAAATATTCTATAAAACATCTCATGTAAAAGCCACAATCGAAACATTGTCTTCTTCAGAAATTAGGTCAACATTCTCAGACCAAAATATTGTATCATATCTCCAAATAAAAACAAAATTGGATGAAAGAAGCTCATTGTTAGCATGTCAGCAAACAACAACTCATCACTCGAGGATATTGTATTGCAGTTGTTTTTTTTTTCATTTTGATGCTTCTCTGTTGCCGTAGTTCCCCAAAAACGCACGCAAAAGCCACTACTCACCCAAATAATTAGTTTATTCATCATTTGTAAGTAAAGCAAATGTAAAACTTACATGAGCACATGCAGCCCTTCATTGTTTCACACCTGTAAACGCACACACACACACACACACACACACACACACACACACTCCCACACAAGCTACAACCGTACCCTCAGAAACACATTACAGACGCATACACTGTGTCGCTACTCCGGTGGGAAACTGGCCTGTCTGGGTTTGGAATCGGCAGAGGAATGATTGACATGTCTGCAAACTGCTGTCAGTCACCATGACACCAACAAAAGATGGACCCAATCACCTTGTCATATATATTTTTTTCATTCTGTGTGTGTCACCTGGTTAGCTTCCTCGGCATGACCCGCAGGCTGACGACCTCTGGGTTTTTTTTTACGAGGCTGACAGCAGGTTGACCCCCGAGCGGCCCGAGGCCGGGTCACGACACGTAGGAGAAACGCCTTTAAATTAAAGAGTCAGGACAGCTTTTATTTTCAGTCGTTTATTTATTTTTTTTATTTTTTTACTTCTCCTCTACTACCACCTCTCCACTGCATATTGCTGTAGCCTGCGTCACTTCTTCAAGAGGCATTCACCAAATATTGTCATCAGAAGAAACCGATCATTTCCTCCAGTGTGATTAAAATGATCAGATGAGCTTTTTGCAACCCCACATCTTCCACAGATGACAGCTTTTTTTCAACTTTATTTATCTATTCTTTCAAATCAGGAAGTTTAGAGATATAAAAAAAAATACTTCAGCTTTGTTTTGTTTGGTTTAAAGGCCGAAGTATGACTTTGAGATGATTACTGAGATAAAAGAAATGGATTCCTTTTATATTTTGAGCCAACGGGTGACAAAAAAACAAGGATCTGTGATGGTGGTGGCTTCTGTCTCGTTTGATAGTAATTCATCATTTTAAACTTAATGGACAACTGGATAACATTTTACATAGCACTCACAAAGTACACCAACATTACTATGACGAAATCCAAGAATGGTCAATTAAATAATAAACACTCACACACACACACACACACACACAAATGACCTATTAGAGAAATCATAACCCGAACAAGAAATGAATAATACATTGAAGAACATTATTATTATTATTAAGTCTTTTTCTAATGAAAAGACTTTTCTTGTTTTTATTTTCCAATAATAATACAAAATATAACGTAAAGTGAAAATGAATGAACATTACAACAGTTCTCAGCTGCCAACACTAAACGGAGCATTAACACAGAATAATGTAAATGGCTTTCCAGTAAGTAGCTGTAGTTGTTTATGACGCCCTCACTCCAGCGTGGAATGAGGGCGTCGTAAACTACACCATTAACCTTTCTCTGTGTTCAGTGGGCCAATTGGTAAACTCACAAATTACCGATAAAAATTGTCTTTTTTTAATAAATATCCCGCACAAAAAAAAAATGTAAGTGATGCTGAGAGAGGTTTTAGTCAAATTCCAAGAATCCAACCCGCGCAGCACCACAGGAGCCAAACGAGGCCCAGAAAACAAATCACAGCTACTTCACAGATTCTCCGTGGTGATGCTGCTCTGCTCAAAGAAAGATGTTTTTTTTTTGTTTTTGTTGATGCGTATTGTTCCGGGTTATTTGCCTTTGCCGTTTTTAATGAGCACATTTAATAGCTAATTGGGAGATAAAGCTCGTCTCCTGGAGGCTGGAAATTGTGCCCCCCTCCCCCTGCTGTGCACTTTGCTGTTCAAACACAACGCTCCCAGAGTCACGGCTCTCAGCTTTTGTTCTGAACTCCATCGGCAGTTTATCAGTCTGCGGGGAAATGAATCTGGATTCAAAGCAACAGGAATTAACCGGCTAATGCAGCATTGGTTCCCACATAGTCTAACCCCCCCCCCATCAGATATATCCCACCATGACTCAAGTTTTTTTTCCACCCTCCAAAACTGTTGATTGATGGATCTACTGCATCAATAAATGATGAAGAAATTCATTATGAGGGTACATACATACAGTACATGTTGACATTTGGACCACAGTCTCAAATGTAAGAAAATTAAATGAAACCCCAAAATCTGTTGATGGATTTTATACACTTTGTTATCCGGTTAATTGGAATTTTCTAATCCTATAACTCCGCCCCGCATTGACTTGCATAAATTCAGATTTTTAGGTTTTTGATTTTGAATGTAATCGTTATTTCTACACTCATGTGAGCATGGGTCAAATATGTAAAAATGATCCATCAATCAAACGTAACAATCCATTGTGAATTTTCATTTGTGTGTAATTCCAGTGTATTAAACCTCTCAGTGTATACTCAGGTTTAAGCAAACCAAAAATACATAAATATTTATGCTACCAAGATCATGACTTGTGCTTGTTAATCAGAATTAGCTCAACACTGTAAAATTTGAGAAATTTAGATATTATAGAAAGAATATTTCTTTGCACAAATCTCATGTTGTTCTAAAACTAAGCTACAATACGCTATTCTCGTAACACATTCCCCTCTCTCTCTCTCTCTCTCTCTCTCTCAACCTCCCGCGGTCGCCTCGCGCCACTTCTCCTATCAAAGCTTCCTGTGGAGCCGGCCTGCCCTCACACTTCGGGCTTATAGGATACGAGGGCCTTCATCACAGCTGGGTTCTCCCTCTGAGCTCCACTTAACCTCCATGGTCCACACGTCTGGGAGTCTGGTACTGCAGCTGTGTGTGTGTGTGTGTGTACGTGTGAGTACGTGTGTTTTACAGAGACTGCCCGAGCACCTGTATATAGCTGCTGCAATATATATATATATATATATATATATATATGTTTGTTTAAAGCCTGCATCATTAGATATGTTTGTTTAAAGCCCACCAAAGACTCAAATATCTTGTGTTTAGAGAAAAGCCGTAGCCTTTGTGATATATTTAAAAATAAAAATAAATCTAGAAGCACAGGAAGAAAACTGGGACTACAGACAAAGTTGTGTTTCGTAAATGCTTGTTGTTCCAGTGCTGAACAGCAACACACCAACTCCTGCAACTCCTGATGATATTCTTGGAACAATCACATTCTCTGCAAAACATCTTAACTGTTTCCAATTGATTACGGGACAGAGCAAGAGTTGAAATTGCAAAGTTGTTCATCTCAATTGTCTCCATTGTAGGTATGAAATTGGCATTTCAGTCTCGGGTATTAAAATAAATCTTAATATGATTTTTTTGGCTGCCCTCTGTAAAACGCTCGCTGGGTTCAATTCCTGCAACATGCTCAACGACGAAATAAAACCTTTTGTCCATTTAAACTGTGTTATAGACTTGAACAAAAGTCTTTTGCTCCCATGCCAACTTGCTTTTTGGCCCACAGTTCACAGCAAAGAGAATGTCTTTTAATCAACATATCTGACGCAGTAAAGCCTTCGGATTTCAAAAGAAATATCCCAATTGGAAAAAAATAAATAAATATCCGATTTGTTTCATCTTAACAGCAAAACAGTCTGATGTACAAACCATAAAGTGGAAATAATCATTATTTCGGAGCAGACCGACTTCAAAGACAAAAACTGAAAAAAAACAAAAAATCTAAAAGTTTGATCAATTGGGCCACTGTCAGCATCTCCATCTCATCGTGTTCTAACTGGTTTTCAGAGATAGGTCTTAAATAGAATTGAAATTTCAATGTGTGTTTGTGAGAAATGGAGTTCACAGGAAATATTTTAAAAATGGGAAAGGCTTTACTATCAGGACTTGATAAGGAACTCTGCCAAGGTTATTTTGCATTGTTTCATTCATCCTCTGCCGATGTCGTGTTTTCTTCCGGCTTTGTGTGTTTGTGTAATGAGGCAAAATTGAACATTAATCCTAACATTAATATATCAAACTACACAGGTACTTTAGTTTCAACAAACTGTGTATCACAATCATTTCCTCATGATACATGTTGCTCTGTATAAAGCCACTGCAACGCTCCACATCAACATTCTCTGCAGGTAACCTTCAAAACTCTCTTTTTTTTTTTTTTGCAAATTACATAAACAAATGGTGATTGACCGCGGCGGGAGCGTCCAGTTTAGACAGCCAATCAAAACAGCACTACATGAAGTCAAATCACTCAGCCGAAGTCTGTCACACACACGCAACCGCAGCGCATGAATAGACATTTAACCAGCACGTCTGTGTCCCCGCTCTGATATATTGCCATGGTAAAAGGACCTTGTAATATATATATATTTTTTTTCTATCGGAG
>JAFBJU010000601.1:907025-947283 GCA_016785305.1 Colistium nudipinnis
TGTGTGGGAGTGAGAAGTGAGCACATTAGTCATCAGCTGTTACTCAAGTCGTGGAGTGATCACATACGGCTGCATTAGTCCTTCCAACGTGAGCGGCAGTAGGTGTGTGGAGAAGATATTTGTCATGAGTTCGCAGATGAACGCGCGCCACGGACGATAAATATCATTATCAGTGGACAAATGTCGATGGGCACTTAAAATGGCAGAGGATTGATGTTGGGTGTGTGGGATAAATAAATCAGAGCCAAACAAACATTGGACAGAGGCACTAAAGAGCCGCGGAGACAGCGCACACAAAAGAAACAAATGACTGCTGATTTATTTGGATCCGGCCGCGCTCACGATGAAGTACTGATGCATTTCCTCCTTCAGTCGCTTTAATCTTTGGAGCTCATTCACTGTAATGTTTGGACAAGTATTTAAAACCTGTTAAATGTCTGAAAACTGTCCATGGAATAATAATAATAATAATAATAATAATAATAATAATAATAATAATAATAATAATAATAATAATAATAATAATAATAATAATAATAATAATAACTTTATTATCTAGTCCTTAAAACATTAAAACTTCAAGTTCTGAGTACAAATTAAATCTGTTTTTTTTTTTTCGGAATTCAAAGATTTGTATCCGCCTCTCTCCTCTGTAGTTCCGCCCCCCTGGTGATGGTCTAATCAGACTAATGAGAATTACCTGGAGAGAGAGAGAGCTTAAAAACACCTGTGTCAGCACCAGAGGAGAGATACTGTTGATCTGGGCTCGGCTGTGATTTCTGACTCCTCTGTTTGTTGTAGTTTCTTTATTGTCCTTTTTTATTTTATTCAATCTTCTTGTTTTTTTTTCTTTTTAAACTAATTGTGTTTTTTTCAGTGGATTTGGGGTTGTGTTGTGCGTCCCAATAAGAGATGTTGAAGAGAAACACATGTTAAAAAGACAGTTTTACAAAAACAACAGGTTTATATTTCTCAGATACCAGCCAGAAAGAGGAAAATCATTCTGAGACAATACAGGAACATTACTGTATCGCAGCTGCATTCTATATGTCTGAAACTATAGAAACAACACAAGAATTTCGATATTGAAACGTAAAAATGATTTTAATATAATATATAATATGACAGGAAACGACAACATAGGTTTTAAAGCCCAGCTGCCGTTCAGAACACAACGACTGGCTTCCAAAGGGGCGTATTTACATTAGTTTATGTAAAAATGTTGTGTATTATGTCTTGAACGTGTGAGCTTGTTGTCGTTACTGACAAATAGGTTACTTGATGGCTGAATGGCAGACATCATCTGCTTTGTTATTATAGGCGCAGGGGTTCCTTGTCATTCCAACAGTTTGTTTTTGTCTCGCTCAGGTACCTGCTGGTATTCCTCTCAAAAAATAAAAATAAAGACAGCTTTGTATCCACTGCCAGCTGTGTAATTACGGAGGAGTAAATGACAGCCGTGATGCTGGTATGCGCCAGAAAATTCCAGCAATGCAGATATCGTAAAAACACAAGTGTTTGTTTACCAAGCACGGTGTGGAAGGAGCATGTATGCATGCGTGCGTGTGTGTGTGTGTGTGTGTGTTTAGTGGTTTTGCAGCAGAATGGTCACAGCGCCAATCTGCTCGACCGTGTGCACAACTTTGTTTTCCTAAACGTGTGTATGTGTGTGTGTGTGTGTGTCGACGTGTGCACATCCCTGTTGATGTATTTGCGTGTGTGCATAAAGCGTGTTCGTACAGGTGAACGTCTCCTGTGAAAATAGAGCTTACTACAGTGCATACCTCGGCCTCCTCTGCAAGTATGTGCCTGTTTTGTTTTTCCAGTTTGTCAGCCACCGACTCACCGTGAACACACTGCTGCCGTTAACTTTAATATGCATACACACAAGCGCACACAAGCACAAGCACACACACACACGGTTAGGGCAAACTAACCACCAGCGTGTTGAGCAACCGAAGGTCACAGCAGTGTGTAGGCGGAACGGTTTCGAACTGAGACATTCACAGAGATAAAAACACGTCTGGGATTTTAAACCCGGTGGAACTTAAGCAACGTTTTGGAAAAAAATAGTTGCTTCATTGGGTAACCCCCCCCTCCCCTCCGACACACACACACACCCTAAAATAGATTTTTAAGAAGAGTAGTCAAAGGCGGAGGATGGATGTTGACTTTGCAATCATCTGTAACTTGTCCAGGCTTGGCCCTCTGTAAAACTAAATAAGAGCAGAAGAATAAGAAGAAAAGCAAATCAACCCATGGTCGTAAATTGACAAAAGTATTTATCTTATGTCTGAAATAGCCTAACAGTAAATACTGCCTCAGTGCAACAGGAAACAAAACCATTTAGACCCACTGATTCTATCCCTTATATAATTAAAATATTATCCATATTGTTCACCAGAGAGATTACAGTGATTATTTTCCAAATATTGTATCCACAGATAAAGAGTCAGGAGGCCTTTTGAATAACTGAAGCAGTATCAGTCCCGAGCTTCGACGGTGATGGAGAAAATGTTTCAGATATTCCTTGTATAATAGTTATAAATCACTGCATTACATAGTAAGTAAAGTAAAGTATTTTGAGTGAAGGCCAAACCTATAAGTTCCAGTGTTGCATAGAGGACGTGAACTTCCACTGTATTCAGACGGAGTGTTTTGTCCTCCAGGTATTGGATATGACGTTGGAGCATTATTTTGTACAATGCACTACAGCCCCTTAGCTCCGGAGAGGTGGGCTGTGCCAAAAATCCATTGTTTCCTAATCCCAGCAGCTTCTGTCACAGCTCCTCATGTTTCAAGGCCAAAAACTCTCCCCCCGCTTTTCCTTCCATTCAATGACAAGCCGTCATTAAATCACAGTCTCAGACTCGTCTTACCAATAAAATGAAATACTCTTTTTGGCACACTGAGCCACCCCTCTCTCTCTTTCTAACCTCGTGGTCCTCGGGCCTCCTGCTCTGCTCCCACCCTTAAGTGGTTAACAGCCGTCCAGCTGACTCTTAAATGGCCCAGATTGCCATTACGAGGGTTTTCTGGAGCCATCCTTTAGTCTTTTTAATGACAGCCGCTTCCGCCATTAATTCTCAATCAATAATGCAAAAACACTCAGAGCAAAAAAAGTCCTCCATCCTGCCACAGTTTTATTTTGCTAATGCTTTCGGAAAGCTAATGAGTCAGGCTAATTGGTCGGCCATCATCGCCACTCAGGAGTTTACCAGAGGAAGTGGCTCCTTCCTTTTTGGGCTTTAAAGAGCATTAGCCCAGCAACTGGTTTCCAGTGACAGACCAGCGCACCTTACGCTTCTGCACGATGAAAACCAACTCTTCAATGTCTTTTTACAAGTTTAACACTATCACGTATTAGCTGTTAGCAGTCACACATTTTCTGGGGAATTTAATCCATGTTGTGAATGACCTTTGACTTGTACCATGTAGGGTTGGGAATCCACTCACTAGAGTTTTGGTCTCATGGTTTATGTGAAGAGAAACCTCGTAGAAACCTCAGATTACCTGAAAAATAGGCAAGTGGCGTAAACAATGAAGGGATCAAATCAAACTGACTGTTGGATGGAATCTTTTGATGTTTTTCTGGAAATACACCTGTTGACATTCCTAACAAGAGTTCCATGAGACAATCGACACCAATTCTGAGTCCCTGAGGTCAATATGAAGCTACCACCAGATTTAAAACTGGAAAGAGCTAATATGGTTAAAAGCCAGCCCCCGTTGCAGCTCAATCTCATTAATGACTGAATACAGTGCAACAACTTTACTCAACTTTATGCACAAAATGCTGAAACCCACTTCATCCGGGCGTCAATGGTCTTAATCCGGGATGGCGCAAGGATTATTGTCCTCTTGTTGAATATTTAGAAAGGGTTGCCTGGTGACGAAGTTATACCTGCAACCTACCTCTTATCCCGTGTGTCACCGTTTGTTGGTGAATACAGTTGTTTGTTGAGGCGTTGGTAGACTTCACTGAGCTTAAAGTGATGTTTTGGTATTAGTGCAGAGGAGTAACCGGGTGGAGCAGGCATGAGAAAACACAAACCCGATGCAATCTGTTCAAAGGTGGAGCTCCTCTGTTCGTATGATGAAGTGTCACATTATCTCCATCATACAACCCAGTGTCTCGGAGGCTGTTTCCTTAATGGCAATTCAGCTCATTTAGCAGGGTACACTATGGGGCTATTTTATTTGTTTATGGTCAACGTAGCGCATACGGGAGTCCAGCAGTTATGAAGAATGAACGGGGGCACGTTTGTGGTCTGCATGCGACGGCTGTTTGAAAATGCAATCATTGTGCCGTACATAAATCTCTGCTGAAAACTCATCTCATTCCTCCCCTCTTCTTCTCCTCCTGCTGCCAATACGAGGGGGGCTTCCCAAATCCGGCATTATCTTGTAAAAACATGTAGGCTGATGGATTATCCATAAATCACAGCCTATGCAATACCGCGGCCATGATCACATGGCCGTGTAATCATCTCCATCATTCCAAACAAATAGTGCCCCCCCCCCCCCCCCCCCCCCCCCCTCCCCCACCCCCCGTTTGGATCAATACGGGTTCAGACGAAGGCGGGAGCGATGCTTTCCTTCATGGATTTTGTAATCAACAATACGCTCTCGGGTTAGATGGTGAACGCCGCATGTCTTTCAGCATTGACTGAGAGTGTGTGTGTGAGTGTGTGTGTGTGTCTGAGGAGACTGGATGAGCTGCAGGATGGAATGTGTTTTAAATAAAGGGCCTCAGTGACTTGGTCTGATAGTTGTCCGGGAGAAGATTTGCGGACAGCAGGGGCTCAAAAGTTGGGACGGGATGATTTAGTCGGTGTCATGTGGTCAAGAGGTTGGACTCTCGTTAAATCGTCTCCAGGTTCGGAAATATGGAATATGGATTCTCTCCTGCCGAGGAGTCACGTGATTAAATATTGGCAGAAATTCACAGATGCTAATGTAAAGAAAATCCACCTTTTTTAACTGATGTGTTTATAAGCATGACAGCTTCTTTAAATATGAATTGAAAGATTAGCTAGGGAACATATATATATATGTATATTTGATTAAAAAAAAAAACGTTCTGAAGCGAGAAGCACTGTGATGAAAAGGAAGAAGGAAATGAGGAAGAAGAAAATCATAAACAAGGACAAAGAAGATAAAAACAGAATGGAACTGAAAGACATAAAGCAGAAACCAACTTTTAAACTACAGCACACTAGTTTCAAAAGCTAAAAAAAAAAGTGAGCGGTGGTCATGTGATTCACCTCTGAATCATAACATCGGAGAAACTTGCAGTTTCACTTCAAATCTGTATTTTCCATTAACTTCTAACAAATGAACCCAGTGACTTTCTTTCTTTCACCAAGTCGTGTGGGAAGTGTTGGTGATTTAAAAAAAATGTAATGAAAAATATAAAAAAAAATCACTGTTGCTTGGAAACTCGTCTCTCATCGTTTGCTGACTATGATGACAGTAAAGCATGTGCACTCTATTTACTTAGACACATACAAAATAGAACCGGTGGCTGATATAGTACAATGTGGCCACAGCCTCAGTGATGTATTCATTCATTCATTCATTTGGCCTTGGTTTGCCTTTATGTAATAGCGGCAGTCACAGGGTCAGCACTGTAAAATCAAAAAATGAACATTTCATTTGTAACGCCTACCCGTTTTTCTGTGACGTCCTGTCCCAACCTTGGCCTTGGCCAAGGCAAGAGAGTCAACAACAAAAACGGTTCAGGATTCCACTCCAGAGACGTTTTTAAAGAGAAGAATACAATGTTTTTTAAATCAAATAATATTAATAAGTATTTGTTTAGCACCTTTCATACAAAAATTGCAGCTCAAGGTGATTTCCAGGATTATAAATGACAACTCGTAAAATACAGAAAATAAATACGTTTTGAAATGAATAATGGCATGAATGTTTGCTCATTGTTTGGGTTGTTGTAACTTTGACATTACACTGGAAGAACATGAACTCATATGACCTGCCACAAGAATCCAGAGTTATTTCAAAAATCTGAGCTTGAGCAACAGGAAGTGAGAGATCACATTTCTTCAAACACCTTTTAGAATTTTTTCTTGGTTTGAAATTGAAATCGATTGTATCTCCTAGCCACGCTAGGATCCGGTATCTCTTTTTCTTCTCCAGATGGATTTTTTTTTATCTTTTAAACTTCACAGAAAAATGGCAGCTCTCCAAAGACACACTTCAGATTTTTGATGATGACACAGGGAAGCCACACAAGCTTAAATGCCATTATTCCGGAAGGCGAAAGGGATGAAACTATCAGTGTGTTTGGAAAAAAAAAAAAAAAAATGTAAAAGCTAGAAATTAAATGTCAAAGTTGCCGACTTCTCGTCTTCTCAGTGGCTCAGTTTTGCCTATTCCGGGGCGGTTTTCTCCTCCCTGCCCACTTCCTGCCTGTTACCATTAAATCCTTGTTTGTTTTGGGGAAACAACAACATCCTGCGACCTAAAACCTACACACTGAAAATAATGAATTTTGGATGATTCTACGAGTTTTCTTTGCACCACCCAAGACGATTTTGACCAGCTAAATATTTTTCTTTTCTTCTTAGAAAAAAGTGGATTTGACTTGTAAAAACCACGTCTATGTCATTTCTCTTGTCCATAATTCAAAAAGAAGTTATATTAAACTTGTTTCTTGTGTTTAGAGAATAGAAACTCAGCATTCGAATGACCTTAATGCGGTGCAGTATTTATACACAGTGGCTTGTGTCACACACCCCCACCACACTGGAGAATGTATCATAAGATCAAGTTGTTTGGACGGATAACATCTTGTGATCATGGATGAAGCACATTGCCTAATTATATCAGGCCAACTCTGTATCTGGACACGTCTTTGTTTGTGTGTGGTGTGTGTTTTTTTTGTGTTGCTTGGACCCACATGACACATTTAGCCCGATGTAATATATTATTTTAAACCTCAATGTGTGTGTGTGTGTGTGTGTGTGTGAGTTCTATTTTCCGTGATAAGATTGCTATTTTTGTTTTGCAATGAGCAAAAAGCATATTAAGGATAAAGGTGCATATTGAACATTTCAGGATGTAGCTTAAACTCTGAAGAATGAAACAGTTTTTGACTTTACTGTTGATTTACTTTAATAATGTAAACTATTCCCAAAAAGCAGTGTATCAAAATATTACCTTAACAGTTCCCACTGTAAAATGGAACATTTAACTTCAACTAGCCCTAACCAAAAGTAAAAACATAAAACATAAAAACAGGTTTATATCTCATGTTATGCAGCGAACGTAAACCTCACCCTTGACAGATGTGCCCTCGCGCTATCTAATTGAACCTTGCGTCACTGTGATTGGTGTCCCCCGCTGTTTGTGAATGTGAACACAAACTGGGAAATGTCATTGGTGCGTTCGGGTTCGGGCTCAGATTAAAGGTCCCATTATTGTCAGATGGCCCACTGTTAATATCCCCAGGCACATTACTTTGTGGAGGTCACCGTGTTAATAGATACAAACTAGAACATTAGCATTGTGGATGCATGCTGCGCAAGTGAGTGCTTTTAAACAGTCAAAGTGATTTATTTATTTTTAATTGTCAGGTCCTTTTTGATTGTGAAAAGTTAGCAGTCGTTGTGACAAAACTGATGCTTATCATTGTGAGGAAAACTGTATTTAGGCATCTCATGCTAGGTGATTTGATTATGTCATGGGACTAAATGTCCCCCAGGCGCTCATGCATGAAAACCTTTTTTTGGTTTTATTTCAAAATCAGAGTCAAAGTGGCTCCATTTTGCCATTTAATGATGCACTCTGTGCAAGGTTGTGTGCATTTGTTCACAAATCTCAAGGATTCTCTTGACTTAGGGCCAAACACACAGTGAAAAACAGATTGTGGCATCCATAAATGTTAACTCAACAACAAATGGGCATATTGTCTTAATTTTGGACATATTGGATGGAAACCAGAGCTGAACACAGAAGGGTAAACATTGAAATTGATGGTATTGATTGAATTAGTAGAAACTGCCTTAGGAGCTGAAGAAAAAAGCAGTCAGGATGGTGTTTCTTTAGGGAGGCTGAAGCCAAGCTGGACAAGGACAGAAGTCTAGTCCAAGGCATGGAGAAAATGATTCAGAAATCATTGGATTTATTAAGACTATAATGTGTTTGGGGAATGTTCTTAATTCTGTTACCCTCATAAACAATTAATGTTGTATTTGCTTTTTAAAACCTTATATTTTGACATGGTCTATGTCTTCCGAAAACCAAAAACAGCCACTTCCAATAGCATACCACACGTTCTATTAACATACATGACGCCTTAACGTGCTCTCTCATGCACGTATATAAAGGTTAGTGTTGCAAAAGGAAGTCAAGCGCACTCCATTACTGTGAACATGGCCCATCCATTACTCGGGTGCATGCGTGTTCATGCCCTTTGGCACGAATAGTGGATGGCAAAAAAAAAATAGAAGGTATCTGTTTTCAATTAAACAGGTTACCAGCCCACGTAGGAAAAATATGTGTCTGTGTTGCAGCATTGATCCTGCATCAATATAAGAAGCAGAGCAGGAAAAGATATTTCATGCCCCAGGCCTCAGTGAGTCACTGTGCTGTAAATTGGAATGCACAAACGAGCATAGGTTGATGGCTTTTTTCTTCTTCTCATCTGCCATGGTGCTTATTTATAGGTTTTACGATCTCTGGTGGGCAAGTAAAAGCATCGACATACGATTTTAAAACGAGTGTTTATGGTTATACGAGGGACAGCTGTGTTTTTTAAATTTCACAACCATATCTTGGCTTCATTTATTAGACGGGGAACGAATGCACACAGGGTGAACTTCCTGTTCCATTGTCTGAAACGTGCCGCCTCATTAAGTGCACTCATCATTTATATGATCTGTATAAATCCCCAAGATTCATTTATGGAGTCTCGTGTTAAATACCTCCACTGGAATAAAGATCAAAGAGCATGCTCTCGGTCCTACTTGTGCTGTGTCATCCGCATTAATTAGCAGTTAAAACATGAATAAATCAAGAATTTATGCAAATCTATATAAGCTATAAATTGTCAGTATAAGTCTGCCCTATTCTATGGTAACTTCTTTTTGTTGATTGATTTTCAAATATAAAAAAAGGGATAAAAGTGTTCCTTATGTGATCCTTATGTTTGACACGTGTAACTTCTCGTGAGTTTAATTTGTTTTTTTAAATCTTGTATTTGTCAAATGAGTTTTTTCCATTTATTTGCTTCCTGTTTAGTTTGTGTTTCGGCAGTGAAGATGGCAATCGTGCTCTCTTCCTATAGCCACAGGATGGGGGTGAGCGAGCCACTCATTCATTCATGGGACATGTCCCAAGGGGTCGGCATGACATGGAAAATAAATGGTCCCAGTTTTCTAAGGAGCAAAAAAGTGGGTTTGTGACCGGAAGACTGTCTGGTCAATTTCCTGGAATGTCTAGGAAAAAAAAGAAATATTCCCTTTTGGCTCGGAGTTGATCGACTCCTCTCACAACCAACTCATATTTTTTGGAATGAATGGGGAAACAGCAAGACATTTAAAAAATAAATCACAGTTAGTCACTATTCTTAATACCAATCCTGCAGAATCTTCTGTGGTGTGTTGCCTTGAATCAATTGTCATTACAGGAGCACAGCAAATGCATCACTGACTTGGTTTGGCACGTGAGCCTCTCCACTAGCACTACTGGAGTCATCCCATAAAAAGAAAAAAAAAAGGAAAAGAACCCAGATCATCTCCTTTCACTGTGGGCCGTTATAAAGCTGTTTGGTTGGAGATTAATCACCCACCTCCGTTCTCTACACAATGTGGTTTATTCCCGGCCTTTTGCAGGCTAGCATTTTTTATTTATTTATATTTTTCCCCCCCTCCTGCTAATCTCTTCAGACATTTTCAGGGGAGCTGAAAAATGCCGAGCGGTTTGAGTGATCAAGCAAAATTGCCTAAGTGGCCATTAATAGTTTATAGGGTCGGGGCTGATGAAAGACAGGCAGGAGGAGAAGGAGAAGAAAAGCTAATTAAATCAGTGTCGGGGGGTCGCGGGTGTCTTGGGCTGGCATGGTGGGCTGTAAAGATTACCATTATCATTTTCATTACCCCGGCTGATTGTTTAGAGGTGCGTGTGTGTGTGTGTGTGCCTGCGTGTGTGTGGATGCAGACACAAGTAGCATCAAATTGCTCCACCATCCCTGTTTACAAACCTCAGACAATTTCCATTATCGTAAAGTTACAGCGCAGGAGGTCCGAGATTTGATTTCACAAATACCACTTGCCCACCCTCCGTTATGTCATTTTCATGGTGGTTCTGATATATATATTTTTTTTATATACATTATAGCTTTTTAGAAACAGCTCTTTTTTGTTAAGACAAGGCATTCAGAAAACGTGGGCGTTGATCTGCAGCTAAAACAGCCTCCGATCCTTTCTGCAGGGGGTTTGGAACATGGCCACTGAGGATTTTTCCCCGCGGTCAGCCACAGATTCACAGATTCACAGAGGGATACGGCCCGGCTCACAGGTGATGGGACAGTTTATCCTTAAAAGTGTCGGATGAGGTTGAGCTAAGTGATCTGTTAAGTCCAAGGAAGTTCTTCCACACCAAACTTTAAAGAAGAAATGTCTTGGCCTTCAGTTGTTGACGTTGATATTTACCTTTGATATATATAGCATATAGAATTATAGAGCATCAGAACATTTAAGTGTATTACATAAAGTACTTGCTCACTTATCAATCCGAAAACTCCACACACTTTAAGAGCCAACCAATTTTTTCCACTTTTTGTATTTATGTGTGGCTCAAACTCATTTCCTTCCGTTTCCATATTTATTTGCAGAGTCTGAAGCACAGATATACAACTCAACTCAAATCATATTTTTGTTCTATTGGTTACATAAATGTACAATAAAGTCATATGTAGTTATTAAAGTTTGGTGATAAAAGTGGAGAAGGTGAAGACTGACCTGCTGTTTGTCCTGCGAGCTAATAACAGCCGTGACCTTGTTTCCATGGCGACGCGTCGTCCATCGCTGGGTGCCGTTTGGACCCTCGGCGGAGGCTGTGCCAGCCTGGGCGGTCTAACACGGCGAGCTGGGGTTTATAAATATGCACTAATGAGCCAGCGACTGATTGTGCTGTGGCTTACTCATTAGCCCAGATCGCCATGGAGACGCTGTTTGCGGAGGCAGCACTGGATGCCATGGTACTCGCATATGGAGCAGCATACATCCAGGGGAGTGAAGCAGAGACATCTATTTAACAATAAATACCTGTTAATAAGGACTTAAAACAATCCTGGCCCCCGGAGTAATGTGGTGATGATAATGATAATAAGTTCTCATTGAGATATGTCTGCCTATGTCTGTACATTTGCTAAGTGAAAAAGAAAGATCTGGACAAAATCTGGTTCACCTGTGCATACACCCGAAATGCACTGAAACACGTCAGATTGTTAACAAAAGGAAAAAAGGGCAGCAAATACAATAAACGTCTTTACATTGCTCCAACGTTGATGTATGAGCCACAGATTGGAGTGCGACAGGAAACTCGTCAGAGAGCGAGAAAATAAAGCAGCAACGATTGGAAATCCCATTTCATGTAATTGGTAACAGCCCAAAACCCATAGGAGTGTTTATTCAATCAGCGAAAAACATATGAAAACATTTGATTTAACAATTTTAGCACTCGGTGGAACCGAGTCAACGTCTTAGCTGTGTAGAATTCATACAGAAAAATAGTTTTATTCTCTTCCAGGCCCGCAGTATGCAGAATGGTACTTTGTTTTGCTGGTTCAGTGCAGCATGTGGACTGGATCCCAGCCCTGAATCCATAAACTGTACTTTTAGGGAGGCTGCAGTAATTAGCCAATCATAAGTGTCAGAGCAGGTTATGTAATAAAACAAAAATCACAACAGAAGCAACAAATAAAAAGTGTGTGTGCGTGCGCGTGTGTGTGTGTGTGGAACAGGCTTTTCAGCCATCAGCTCTGTCTCCCACTGCTGCTAATGTTTCTGAACTGTTGTGCTGCCAGGCTCCGTAATGGAAAAACAGAGGGTCCAACAACTATGTGTGTGTGTGTGTGTTAGTGTGTTCACATGTGTCAGCAAGTGTGCAAGGAGAGAGGGAGTGTATTTGTGAGTGTGCATGTGTCAGCATATGTCCATGTGTGTGTGAGTAGAGCAGCAGAGGTGTTGTGGGCTGCATGAATGCGTGCGTGTGTGTTTGTGTGTGTGTGTCTGTGTACACATGGCAGATACACAACACAGAGGAAATTAGTTTCCTGCCTGTGCATCACAGCACACAAACATGCAGACACACAAACATAAAAAAAGAGGTAAACGCATCCATGAGCAGGAACCGTGTGCGTGTTTGTGTGTGTGTGTGCCCAGCTGTCTGAACATGTGTGTCTTCCTGCATTTTCTTTCTGCAATTCACGTCACAAAATACAAAGGCAAATGGGAAACACGGGATGGGGAGGGGGCGCATTAGGGAGCGGGATGGGGGGGTGTTGAGGGGGGGGGCGGCGTCACTCCAACATCTGCAGGTCCACTCCCACATTCATGAAATTCCTGAAGAACTGCTCACTGTTTTCGTCTGGGCCCGTCGGGGGTGGGTGTGTGTGTGTGGGGAGGGGGCGGGGGGCAGTTCAACTTTGACTGTGATTTCGTGAGTACTTTTTTCCACTGGTACTCTGTGCAGAGGGAAATGAATTTGCAGAAAGACAGGAGTGACAGAGAGGAGGAGGTTTGTGTTGTCTGGTTGATGTTTGATTTTGATAGTGGAATTGGATTCTTCTGTTCCCTATTTTTTTTTATTTTTCCCTTTATATTATTATTATTATTATTATTATTATTATTATTATTATTATTATTATTATTATTATTATTATTATTATTATTATTATTATTATTATTACTCCTCCTCTCCAGGCAGAGAGGTTATGGATGACAGGTGTGAATACTGATGATGAATAGTGACGTTGTTAGCGTGGATGGAAGTGCAGAGATGGATGAAGAGAGCGATTGTGACGACTGCGGGACGTCCCGTGAGAGTTCACTGTGGGGAAAAATGGCCAAATAAGTGTCAAATAAATCCTGAGTACCACAGCTGAGATTCTCCGGATTATACTTGTGTCCCTTTCTGATATGTTAAAAAATGCAAACACACACATATATGGTTCCTGGAATTGCAGGGTGACCAAAGCACACGCAGAAAACATGTGACCAGACACAGAGGTTGACACGCAAAGATAAACCAACGCAAACACCCAATCAATCATCTCGTAAACACACACACGCAGATGTGTATACACACTTGTATGTGCAGCAGTCTGGTAAAACACTTTAAATACACAAAGAGACATGCTTTAAGAAATATGACGACAGATGCTGAGGATTTGACATGCTGTGTTTATACAGGCTGATATTTTTATATGTGGAAAGAATTTGTCAATAACATGCTTTAAGTGACAAAAAAATATTCAGAAGAAGAAAATAAGATGAAATACATTTCCTGGGGAATAAAAGCCAGCCCCTTCTCTAAAACAATAACACAACACTAACGCTATGAATTTCTCCTTTGTGTGTTTGTGTTTGTTTTTGTGTGTGAGCCCAAAGCCTGATATCATTTAACTCCTGTTTGTCATAGAGCTCAACTGTTGTCCAATAAATATTAGAAACATATGAATTATTGAATTGGATGAGATGTTCTTTCATTACGCAATTGGAACACGTCTGAAGATGGCTTTTCATTGGTTAATGACTTGTCAGTTGTAAACATAACAAATCGTACAATGTATCTTAGCGTCATTTTTTATCCATATAAGTGACTGAGAGAACCCGTAATGCAATTCACTACGGTTACATGTGTCATTTACCCACTTTCCTGGGGACATTTGACCAAACTTACAAACTCTATGAGCCAATCATACGAAAACATGCAGAATAAATTTAATAAAATGAGAAAATTCATGAACAAGGCCCATTGTTGCCTTAAACAATAAGTCTTCACTTCTTTGAAATTAAATAAAAAATATGAAACTGGGCTAAAAATGTTATTGAATTTACATCATATGGAGAGCTAGGAACAACAGGGGGATCAAGATATTTGATTTCACTGGCTTTGCTGAAAGTGATTCAAATATTGTGTAACACCAGTTTTACTCCTTGTTGAACTCCAACTGTTTATGACAATAATAGTTTATTACAGTCTTTAACAATCTGGTCTTTGTTTTCTGTCAGCATTCAGTTTCGGCACTTTCTTTAAAAAACTCCAGATACCTGCTCTGTTCTCCCTTTATTTGTTTTTTAAAAGATGTATTATTTCATGTTTGGTGTAATATAACCTTAACCAGGTTATGAGCCAATATCTGGAATAGCATAAAAGATAATTCTATGAAAATAAGGAATGGGCTAAGACAAACACAATCAATGAAACATAACCAGTGAACAAATGACCTCCTAAAAATATCTGTCACCTGTTTTTTATCAGTGGTGGCAGAATTCAATTAGCAGACCTCCATCATGGAAGCCCTAATTCAAACCACACAAGGTCGGCGGAGGGCGCGGCCTGTTATTCTCCAGCTGATGAAGTGCTGCGCAGTGTGGTCCTCCCCGGCCCCCACCATCAGCCCATGACCTTTGACCTTCTGAAGCGGGCCAACATCTGGTCGGAGGACCCCGGTTGCAGCCTCGGCCGGCGTGCAGGAGGGACAAACATAATTCACACCTGCACAGACGTTGTTTAGGCTTTGAAGCCGGAATCTCAAAGAGCCAGCGCTGTTTGTCCGTGCCGGGGGTCACGGGGTCGGCGAGGTCAGGAATCCTTCATAATCCTACCCCATGTTTTCCCTCCTTATACACATATGGCAACTGTTTGTATTTGGTCCTGTAAGACATTTTTTATTTTGTGTAAACGAAACACAGTAGATTCAAGACCTACAGGGGAAACAACCCAAAATATCACAAATAAGAAATATATACCCTCATACCATACTTATATTATGGTTTTCAAAGTATGAGTGACTAAACTGTAAAGAGTGCAAATGACACTCTACACATGATTCTGGATAATAGCTTTCAAAAGCCAAATGTTTCAGGGTTTTTTTTCCAAACACAACCTGTTGTAAAATAAGAGTCTAAACATTTGGAACAAATTAATATCTAAATCAGATTCTGCCCAAACCCTAGAGTAAATACACATGTTATGACTCAATATATTTAAAACTACTTTTGGTCCTCTTTCTCAACACTCCTGGCATTAAAAGGCAAAATAAAGTGTGCCCTGCCCAGATTACTGTCCAGGTCAAAACCTTGTTTGACTTTTCCTCAAAGTAGCATCAATCATCCAAAAACGACTCAAAACCTCTGGAATCCTGGGTAAAAAAACGAGAGTGCAGGATGCAAGTGTGAGGTCCCAAGTTCAAACTCTCATAAAAAACAATGTGTTCATTAACAGCCACGAGGCGACTTTGAAGGAAGGGCAGAGCTCCTCCCCCGAGGGTGGCTCTGGATTCGACTGTCACCTGAACGCCTCACATGCAGATTTATGAGTCTTGTTAGCAGACAGCTTGACGGTAGCATTCGTTCCTGCTATCTCTCCGTCAGCTGAGGCCCAATTTGTAATGAATCACCCCATTTTTTGTATCCTACATTTCGCTCTCTGGAATCAGCAGCTGCAGAGGCCAGAAGAAGAAAAAGTCCCATCTGTACATCAGGATGTGCGCGAGCCGCACCGTGGCCATATGTTCTCCATTTTCCCGCTCTAAATCAACGCTGCACGGCAAATTGTATTTTTGTTTGTGATGACATGTTGTGCAACGAAAGCAGATGCAGGGGATTCAGAAAAAAGTGGGATGTAAACCCCGACCCCCCCCCACACCTCCATTTACGCCTGAGAAAAAATGTACTGGCTTTTTTCATGGTTCAGATTCCACATAAAAAAAATCACTCTGCATTACTTACCCAATAAGTGGGTACAGGCTGGATGATCTCAGTAGGGTTTCAGATTCACAATAACAAGTCTCAAGATTACATTTTGGCAGCAAAATCAGAATCGTATTACTTTGCTTGAAGCGAATACATTAATAAAATAAACACTTGATAACACGTCAGTTAAATCAGCTTTATTTAACTAGGCACAGGTTGGGAACCAAATGAATATCTCAGGATGATTACGTTAACACAAGCATATGCAAATGTAAGTAGATAGTTCCTTCTTATTCTTTCTTGTCTCTTTTCATTCCGCTAATATGGCTAATTTGTTCATCTAGTCCAACATCTTCCACTTTTGAAAAATTGATATTTAATGAATATGCAACTGCAGCATGAAAAATATAGTAGAAGAGGCCAATAAACTGCTTTTAGTATGTTTAGCTAACAAATAAGATCAAGGAAATAGATCAAATAAAAAAATTTTTTTGCAAGTCTGAGATTGGACACGTGAACGTTGGATGCATCTTGCACCCTGACCTCTCAGCTCTTATAATTTGCACCTGGCAACATCAAGGGCACAATATGTCCTGCGTGCACACTTAATGTTGCCATTGGATTTAAATGGTGACCTGTGGAATTGCACGATATGAACATTATTCCCAGGATACTGGGATGCACAAAGAGAATTATTGAGGTCGGACATGGATTATTTCTGATGAGGCCTGGCTCTCGGTCAAGGTGCTGGACGGGGTTGAGGTCAGGACTCTCATTCTGTACCGATAACCGTTTACCCCACCTCACAAACAAATGCTTCACAAACCGCCATCCTGCAAAAATACTAACGTAAGATCCCCGTAAGATTCCCGGGCACATTTCTTTTTTTTTATGATCCAGGGTGGAAAAAACACAGTGTTTCCTAAGAGGAGTTAGTAACGTGGGGATGGATGTGCCAAACGACAGGCGAGAACAGCGGTAGTGGAGATGTTTGTGGCTACAGTCCAAAAGCGAAAAAGAAAAATACACAAGGGGCAGATGTGTGTGTCCGTACTACACATGTGTGTGATTGGGGTTCAGCCAGAAGGTGTCATATCTGAGAGGACTGTTCGAACCTGCTGGAGGTGTATTATGTAACAGCGCATACACACACACACATGCTAACCCGAGCCACATCACCCTGCTACTCTGAAAGAAAATTTCCACTCCACAGTTTATGCCTGGGGTCTTTGGGGAAGAGCTCACATAAGGTAGATGAGAGAAGAAAAAAAAAAGAAACAGGGGAGAGAGACAAGAGCGAGAAACCTACGGGAGAGGAAAATAGAGTTGAAGGTTCTGTAATTGTCTATTTGTGGCCTCTCAAAGCAGATCAGATTGTGTTATCTGCTGTTACGCTGGAATGAAGTAGCTGCAGAACAGTGCAGGGCAAAGAGTCACGGTATAAAAGACAACACTGGGAGATCTGGGGAGTATTTGAAAAAACTGGCTGATTCAGAACAGCATATCTCCATAAATCTGGGGTCTCCACCCTTATTACGAAAAAACAATAACCATGTGCCTTATAAACGAGAGAACATATGAAAGTGGTTGTACAAAAGATTTTCCACATCCATTATCTTAATTTAGATTCTTTGTCTGCTTATGTGCTACTTAGCACTAAAACCAGAGTAAAATGCTAGTTCAATGGTAAGTAAAAGATAAGTAAGAGAATTGTCAAAGTGGGGTTCATCCTAAATGGAACAAGAACGATTGCTTCACGTTTCTCCCTTTAGTCAAAAAGGTCAAAAAGATGTTGACCTTTGCTTCACGTCAATTGAGCTTAGCATAAATATTCATTTTTCACACTTTTCATACCGCAGACCAACAAGCATCCACTGTTAACATGTGATGCAGTGAAATAACGCATTCCTATTCATAGCGTTTGATTGAAAAACAACAAATTATACGATTTGATGACAGAGGGTAAAAAAAAATCAGTTTCCTGTCGTCTGAAACTTTCATACATGTTTGCCCATTGTCCTGCAGTGAGTGATGTCAGTGCAGATGTTTTGCTTTGACGGAAAATGGAAAACACCTGTTGTGACATCACTGGCTGATGGAAGACTTATTTTACTGAAAAAAAAAAAAACTGAATCAACGCCAATGAGAAAAATAGGACTAAAAGAGAATACGGTTTGGTATGACATAGACAACAAAAAAACAAGTCAAGCAACTCTTAAAACTATACACTTACCTGTCTACATGGGATGAATGATTCACGGTGGAACTTTACTTGAAACCTCCATAATGCCTAAGAAATAAGAAGAAAGACTCAAGGAGGTGAGACAGATGCGTTTGTTACCTAACATTTCAGAGGCCTCCACTGGCCCCTGTAATAAACACGCTCCATATCCATCAAAAAGTCAAATTACAGGACTAATGGCCATGGCCCATGTAGTAACAATCCGTTGTGCTTTGCTGCTGGGTTTTTCCTTTTGAAGATCAGTTACCGGTCAGCGTCAGGTTGGTACACATCTGTAGTATCATTTGTGTCTTTGACTTTAATCTGTACTGACCCCCGGTTATAGTTCCCTTCGTTCCCTCATGTGCACTGTTGAACTTTTCCCTCCTGACCTTTTACCTATCGGCTTGTGGAAAAGTCCCGTTCTATCTAGGACTTGTTTTTTTTTTAAATGGTTTGGATACACAGATGTGTAGTGTGCACAATGGGACACTGGCATGTCGATAACGAGTTTTGGATTTGTACAATTGTGCCACGCTGGAGTTGTATTCTCGGAGCCGAAACAAATCACAGCTCTATCATTTACACAGCACAAACACATTTCTCAAACAGCAATGGAACATTTGTTTGGTGGATAAGCTCAGTTTTAGGACTTTTCTCCCTGGGTCTGTTTGATATCATTGAAAATTGAACAGATTTGGGTTTTGGATTGTCGTCCGTGTCAAACGAGGAGTCTGAAGATATCACCCAAGGCTCTTGGAAACTCTGAGGGGAATTATCTGTCTTTCCTTACAATGGATTTGTTCTAAGTAGTGATTTTAGAAGCGATGGTGTAAATAACCATGACAATACAAATAATTGGAATTTTCTGCCACAAAGTCAAAGGTCAGGAGTACGTTAAAGTCACCATCTTGCACAACAACTATTACTACTAGCCAGAAACCAAACAGCCAACAGTACAAACTAGTCCTACAAGTGTCATTGTTAACTTTAACCTCCAGTTAAATTCATGAAATACTACTTTAATCTTGTAAGCGATTACAAGAATGTCTTCAAGAATCTTAAACTAGCCCTGCTGCATACTTAGAAGACTACCGATGATAAGTGATCTCAATTTTCAGGCCTGCTTTTTATACAAATCAAATATAGGATCTCATAAAATAAAGATCTTAAAAAGACAGATTTCTTAAAGGAACATATAGTGAAGCTTTTACAAACCCTTTCTCCTACTCGAGTTCTTAACATTTTGCAAACATTAAATGACCTGGATTCCAGACTCTTGTCCCAGAGTCTCGTTGAAACTGAGCGAACACTCGGCTGTAAGTCACAAAAAATGAGGAAATAGATCATGTAGTGAGTGACACCTGAGCCGGTGCACATCTGGTTTTGGGAATGAACCTTCTTCTTGGGCCGCACGTGGTTTTCATTGGAGCTACATGCTGCAGTGTCAACCCCAGCCTGCAAGAAGAAAACCCAAGGCGGCAACCCCCACTTACATCTGGAGTCCTACTCCATGCCCAGCAGGCTCCACTTGACCCACTTTTTCTCCTGAGAGTTTTTCTTCTCTTTTTGCCTTTTGGATCCGTGGCACGTTCTAAGCTCCTGTCATGCTAAGCACCAGCAACATGCTGTAACGTTGTTGAATTGGTTCTGTTCTGATTATGCAACCGCAGAGCCCCATGAGGAGCCATGTGAATTCCAGGGTTTACTCTAATTGATGTGTTACAGCCGTGTAATCACACACGTTTTTTTCTTATATTTTTCACCAAACTCACCAAAACAATAAACAATTGGCATATTGGCATTGCCAATAAAAAAAATGTTTTACGTTCTGGCAAGAAAAAACTGTTTATGATTTAGGTTCTTGTCTGATGAATTGGTCAAACATACACACACACATGCACATACATGTTGGACCACAGGTCGGGGGGGACAGTGTGGCATGTTAATGCTACTGGGCAAAATTCAGACATGAGTACAACCACAGATAGGAAAGTCATACCGGCTCAGACTTCATCCCTCAACAAGTACTGCATCGGGGTTGAAGGAACCAGAGAAACGCGATGAGACGTCCGCCCACTCCTCTACGTCGATGACATAAATCTGTATGTTGGGAAAGAGCGAGATCCAAATCACCAAAAACCACAGGAACATCGGGAAGTTATTCAGACTGGATACATACAGCCAGATTTAATGGTATCAAAGAGAGATAACGGGATCACAATGGAATGAGTTGAACTACCGAACTCAGAGATCCCTGAACCTGAACTTGAGGAAGAAATACGCACCGTGGTGAGAGTCAGATTTTAGATCTATTTCAATTCTTTTAAATTGTGCTAAGGCACAAAAAAAACCAATGTCTTTCTTTACCAGCTCCAAAGGTCTATGTCTCCCCTGTCGAGCTGTTGAAACTGTATCTCTGCATGAAATTACAACGGATGAGAATGTCATCATGTCCTATTTGTCAGAAGTGGAGTTAGTGAAGTCCTCTAATGAAACATCTGAGAATATGGCTCAGCGTCCAAATCGCTGCACCGCTAAATGTAGGTGACAATGATTAATCCACTTACTGTTTTACTATTGACCTCAATATCACACAAACACAGGCACACACACACACAACAATCACACCAAGACTGTTCGGGCACATTAGTGGGTCGGCTGTAATTTTGAAACCTGATGCACTGAAATATCAAATGACTATTTCTGAATTGCCAGTGAAACTGCTGCTCTCGGGGGTTCAAGCCATTTCCACAGCATCACGAGTTTCAGGCCGCGCTGGAATTTCGACTTTCTCCCCCTGCAAAGAATGAAGGATACAATGGGTGGTTTATTACAGTATGTTTATTGAATTCCCAGCGCATCTTGTTTCACGCACATGGGGTTAATTTTTTTCTGGTTGCCTCAAGGAGGGAGACTATTTGAAATGACAAAATGTTCTGATTCAATTATATTCACTGAAATACAAGACGAGAGCAGAACCAAACGTAAAAAAAAAATTGTTCACATCCCAAACCCACAGCTTTGGTCGTATTCTGAGGACTCGGATAAAGTTGAAAAACTCCTTTTTGTTGAGTACGTCAACAAGCATCTTACAACAAATCATGAATTAACATTGTTTGTCTCTTTTTGTTTTTTTAATTGTCAAGGAGCCTGAGTACTCAAGAAAGCTTTAGATTCCCTTTTAAATGAGTTAAATCCAAATGAACACTACGTAATAACCTAAAAATAATTGCGGCATTGATGGATTTTCAATCTTGCGCTCAGCTGCTACTTACACCTTTTCATTTAAGTGTAACTTAGATACAACACGTCAAAATCAATTGAAACTGGTCCCCAAACTACTACTACCCTGTTGTGAGTGATTTAAATGACACACCTGTAAATGTGAGAAGGGAGGCAACCAATGGCTATTTTTATGATTTGTTTATTTCATTTTATGATGAATTCCAGTTACTTCTAAATACACATATCTAAATCCAGAGAAAACATTTATAGGAAAGACGTCCTTGTCAATTTCTTCCAACCCAGGGTGACATGTTGACAATCGCTGATTTCACGAATCTCTGACCCAGAAAAACATTAAAATGAGCATGATATGGAATTTATTATTTTGGCCAAATGAGCGTTTCTCCTGGCCTGTATTATTTTGCCCTGTAAATGTCTCCACTCTCACCTCAACATGTTTTCACGCACTGACGCCCAGAGAATAAAATCAGTCATGTTACATGGCGACAGTAAATTGCTCGACAGTTTCCTGGTGTCTACCAGCGCGGCTGCTCCGCGCCGCTCTGAACAGGAGGAGACAAAACAATGCGAAGTGGAATGAGCTGATTTCGGAGAGTGGAGCTTGCTCACTGCTGTTTAGGAGACCGCTTAGATTTTTTACATGTTTTTTTGATTTCGAGTCTTGTTGCTTCCTCTGAACAGAGAGAGCTAATAACCCAGACACGTCTAACACTTCTCCTCAGGGATCCTTTCACTTTCATATTCTCACAACTTTTCTCAGATAAATCCCCACGACGACAACGTAGATTCAGCCGCAGCGCAAAATGGTTGTTTATCCTTTCTTCTACACAATGCACCATAGTCGTGTAGGGCTCACAAAGCGCTGCTAGGCTGTTATTTTCCATTCACTATCTTTACACTGTTCCATGCTTATAGTGTTAAATATTAAATGGCCATATTTTTGCAAACAGACAACAGACAACAAAAAAATATGTATTTAAGGAAAAGTCCAGGTTTGTTGTGTTTTTTTTTGTTAACCTCAAAGAAAAGGCCGGTTTGTAAAAAAAAAAAAAAAGGACGAGGTACAAGTCAGAAATAAAGAGTTACTTCTATGTGAAATTTTGATCTCGTTAATTCATGATTTTCTTTCTGTTTAATAAAACTATATACTAAAACTGAATAAATGTCATTGCATGGCATCATTGAATCAAACGGTGAATGGCTTAAATCTTAAATGTGTAGATATGTGTCAGGATCCTATTATGTTATTGTTTCTCGCTTGATTGAGCTGATTGGAACCAGCCCTCCCTCACCTGCACACCTGACACTCATCACTCATCACCTCATCAACACACCTGCTGCAGTCTGTGGCTTGTCTTCACTCTGTCGGTTTACTTTCTCTCTCTCTCTCTCTCTCTCTCTCTCCCCCCATGTGTACATCAGCTCAGTTCATCTCGAACCCAAAGAACGGATGCATTTCCCAGCATGCCCCTGTAAACTATTCCTTACCCGCCTTTCTGTATCGAGATCACAGGAAATCCCTGAACTCACGCGATTGCACAATGGAGCCCATTAGCTCATTAGATCTTTATAATTTTCTCCCATTCCTATTTATTTAATTTGAACATTTTTGGGTCACAAACCAAATCTGAAACAAGATGTGTATCTCATTGGGCTCAGTGGCGGATGTGCAAAGTCCATAAAACTGCAGCTGTTGTTGGCTTTAATAATGAGGGCAATCACTCATCTGCGGTATTTTATTATTTTAAATTTCAGTTTCACTTTGGTTTTAATATTCATGTACAATCAGGGTTTCCCCACATTACATAACCTGATTACAGCACGTCTGTGAAGTCTGTGTTATCATGTGCGTCATATTTATTTCTATTTGTATTCCATTCACCTTAACCGGACTCTCCCCTCTCTCTCTCTCCTCCCCTTCCCGGCTGTCCGTGGGAGCGAGCCTCTCTCCAGCCCTTCAGCTCTGGCTCCTGTCCAGAAGCTTTTCGGCTGTGGAACATTATTTGGGATTCACACGCATTTGAAGGGGACGCGGCGGGGGCCAATTTCCCAGCACACCGGGGGTGTTCACAGCGCCCGGGGAAGGAGGTGACGAGGGAAGGGGAGCGGGGGGGGGGCGCCTGGCTCGGGGGGGGGGGGGGGGGGGGGGCGCCTGGCTCTCTGAGGGGGAGCGTTTTTTTGGGCAAATCATGCCTCTGAGAGGACAGAAATGGCAGCCCATCCACGTTTGTGAATGTTCTGATTGTTAATGACTCATAACTGGGTTTTGGGGAAGTTCTTCAGAGGGGGTCGTCTGCGTGCTGAGGGCAGGTCAAAGGGCAACTGAGGCATTTCTTCCACTTTTCTCTTCCTCTCCGTCTTCCTTATCTCTCGCTGTCTTTTCCTGGCAGAGCTGGGCTGTAAACTTTATCACTGTCTGAAAGCCTAAGAATGATTTCATTAAGAATGGGTTAGCTGAGGGGCTTTTTTTTTTTTTCTTCCTCTTTACTTTTTTTTTGGCGCAAGCCTTGCCCCCGAAAAATTGTGCAGGCCCTTGTGCAGGAAAAGAAAGGGGAGGGTTGTTGGAGAAGCTGCACAAGTCTGACGGCCTCTCTGAAGAAAGCATGTAATGTGGATGGAAGCTCTGAGGCGTGAATGAGATGCTTGTGTCATGTGTCAGATATGTTCCCAGATAGAAAAATGGAAGCCATTTAAATTTCACTGCTGGTTTAGTTCCAATCTGACATTCTGTGTGGCTAAATAAGATTAAAAAAATGTTTGCATCTCTGCTTTTATAATTGTTTTTATTTCCATAAAAGTGTGATTTTTCTTCTTCTCATAACTTTGAGCTTTTATACATTTCTGGCTTCATCGTTTTGTGTTATTTATTCACCACTGGCAATGCACATAAAATGAAGTGGATGGACTCCCGGATGGAGTATGATGTCTGCTGTAATGCTATTTCCTCAGGGTCAGGGTTGCAGCTATTGGCTCCAGCCGGTGCAGCACTGCTGCATGAATTACTACCAAGATCAAGACACATGAACATAAACCGCCCCTTCCTGTTATAGCCACCTTTCCTTGGCTCCCCTGTTGGGATTTCGCATTGATTTTATTTGGAAAATACATTTTTACGACTGACTTTAAAAGCTTTAAATAGCAATGTCCCAAAATTCACTGCCGACCACTCGAACACCGGTGCGTCTGCACGTCCGGAGGAAAAAGTGAACCAAGTAATAATGTACAAAAAAAATATATAAATGTTTTTTTGTTTTTATTCTAATGCCCCAAAAAATCCTAAGGGGGGTCATGTGGGATGTCAAAGAAAAGCATCTATTAAATGAAGCTGTGTAGATGCAGATATGAGGAGGAGGAGGAGCGACGCGGGGCTCCTGTGTGAGGCCTCGCTGTGTCTTGTGTAAGAATCGGGCCTCTGAACTGGATGACACGCACAGACAAAACAATCTGTGTGTGCGACACACAAGACGGTTAAATGGATTCTTTCTACTGTGAGCTCGAGCTGACTGTGTGTGAAAGAGAGAAACGGAGAGAGAAAGAAAGAGAGAGAGAGAGGACGAGAGGAAAAGGTGGCTGTGATTCATTTATTTATTTATTTATATATAGGGACGTTTTCACAGCCAATGTTTGTTGCAGTTCATTCATACAGACCAATCACAGGACTTGATGGTAATGTTAAAAAATGTAATGATCGCAATACCTGCCAAATATGAGATTTTTTTGACCTGTGTACACCATTCTCTAATTTGCATTTGGTCAAAAAAATGCTCATTCGTGAATATATGCTGAAAAACAAGGTTTATTCCCCCGACATTAGAACCCATGAAGCACTGTTGCTGCACATTTCCTCTTGTGTGTGTGTGTGTGTGTGTGTGTTTGTGATCCAAAAACACCAAAACAAACAAAAAAGTGTCCAAGTGGCAAAACGGGGGCCGTAACCGTAATCGGGCAGTTTGGATGAAATACATCTTCACCAGCCAACACTTTTCTTTTAGCCGCGCTCGGGGTGATTTTTTTTTTGTTTGTTTTTTTAGCCGATGATAACAGACATCTGAGAGAATGGAGCAGCGAGTGCGCGGTGCTAAGTCATTCCTCAGCCCCCCCCCCCTTACCCCCCTGTCTCTTTGAACGTTTCCACTGAAGCAATGGACGCTTTGTGTCAGAGAGCAGGCCGGATATGGGCCTCCTGTGTCAGGCGATGCACCAGCAACAATCTTATTTGTGTGTCTGTGTGTGATGTGTTTGTGTATTTCCCGTCATGAATCACACTGGGAACGGCAGGAGGGTTCGTCGTCATCTCCTTTTGTTAGTGCCTCCGTTAGCATTGATTATTAAACCCATCGCCCATTAACACCATACTGCCATGAGACCCTGAGCTGTTATATAGCTAAGTGTCTTTTTCTTTTGTTTTCCCCCCGTTTTGTTATGCAGACGAAATGTGCCAAAAATAATCATGCATTTCATTTCAGGCTTTTTGTTAATTAAGGGGAAATGAAAGTAAATTTTGCGTGAATAACTGTCGGCTCATTATAATATGAGTACAATGAGGAAAAAAAAAAATAATCCTTTCCCATTTCTTCCAGACTACAAAGCAACATTCCAAAAATCACTAGTAATGCTATTTCCTAACTAATCCCAGTTAAGGTATTGTAGAAGTTTAGGTGCCGATGGTATAGAAGTAGAGTATCTCTAGGTGTGCAGTAAGCAGAGGGGTCACGTTCAGAGACTGAAGCTGATGTTTGGATTCTTCTCTGCAGCCAGACTGCAGACAAACACCGCCAGTCTGGACAAACACCAACACGGTCCTTTTAATAAGATTTCCAAATAAAGTGCGCTCCTGCCACATATAGGAGCGCCGGCCACAACTCAATATCAGCAGCCCATGCTATGGAAACAGTGGCGTATTAACCTCGGGCCTTATTGAGCCCTCCTCCGGTCAATGTGTGACACAAGCCCCACCCCCCCCCTCCGCCCGACCAGCGTGCCATTCATTACCAGGCATTATAAGTAATGTTATACCTCAGCTTTAAACACGGCCATCGACCCGGGGGCCGGTTAATGATAGAAAAATGATATCATTTGCAGAAATGTTCCCCCCCTTTGTAAGCTGACCCCGAAAGAAAAAAAAACCCACACGGGGGTCTCTTCATCTTGACCATGTCGGCTATCGATTTCCACTGAGGATAATGACTTTTTATGTCTGTAATATATGAGGCCATGTTTGATGTAGGCTGATCTGTTTGCTCACTGTGGCCCACTTTCATTGCCATTGTCAGGGGAGTCATATTGTGGAGAACTCGAAGCAATATATACCAGAAGACACTCTGTGGACATTGCTTAGCAGGCTTCCACCTCTGGTTTTAGATTCCGAGGCCACGCGCTCGCTGCTGAATACCTCTGCTGCCCGAACGCACAATTTATATTGCTGATGTCTATTTATTTTTTTGTTAATCACATGACGCGTGTAAATATATACGAGGGTGTGTAGGCATTATTTTTTTTTATTACGCAATCCTTATTAAAGCCTGTGTGTTTGTGCTGCTGCGTAAAAAAAAAAAAAAAGGAATGGGAGACTTTTCGCCAACGTTTCATTACTTTTCTGTATTAAGCTGTTATCCATTGATTCTATAAAAAGGGAATAAAAATAGCAATATATATATTATTTTTAAGTTTAATTCAGTTATTTTTCCATCAATATATGTATACTGAGAAGTGTTTTGATAACTCTATTAATCATTTCGTATTTTTGATTGGATGAAATGTAATTTCTGAGTCTTTTCCAGCCCTGAGCCATATTGTACATCACTAACACAAGCAATCATCACAGAGACAAAGGATTTGTTTCCCTCATGTTATTAGGGGCCATAGTGGCCCTGACCTTTGACCCCTGCCAGGCTATTGCCTGCTTGTAATGTTGTTGATCCAGGAAATGAATCCTCTTATGCTTTTTAAACTCATTTCGAGGAGGTCTGGATAAGAGCGTGTACTGAAGAAATGTATGTGACAATACATTTCTCAGCTCAGTGGAAGGACCGTATCACAGATTTTCGGTTTGCGTCATCCATCCATCAGTGGGTGGGAAATATGACATAATAGGGCATCATAAACTAATCATTCAATACTTGCTTACAGCTTCAAAAAGCTAAATAGGGACGGGAGATCTCCTGTTGCCATTCCATTTCCTGGCAAAAGAACCAGAGTGAACTGTATTTAAGCCTTGAGTAGGGTATGTGTGTGTATTTCCTGTTTGACATTGACCCAACACACGCAGTTTGTAGGTAGCATCCACAAGGCCGTGTGGTTGTGACCTTTCCAAAGGGCAGCAGGGAAGATGAAGCTCGCTCGGCCGAACAGAGAGAAATTAGCTCAGGCAGCATATGGATGATGACCCTACAATCTGGCCCAGGAAAAAAAAGAAGAAATACACGCCCCTTCCTCTCAGGGTTAATGGACGCATAGATTATTTTCCTTTTTTTTTTTTTTTTTTTTCTGTCCCATTTATCTCATTCTTATTGGCAATAGCCTTTTGCCTCTGTGCTCCAGCGGGGAGGAGGAGGGGGAGGGAGGGAGAAACATGAGACACTAATGAGATTTTGCAGACGTTGCACCATGTAGAATTTCTGATGATCATATTACATTGAGTCGATAACCAAGAGAAGAGTATTAAATCTGAGCTATTTGGCATTGCACTGGATGGAGTGGCGTGATTACATGACCCATTTTTTATGTGCGTTGTTAAAGTAGAGATTTACACATTTGGCCCCTTTTCTTTTTCTCTCTCTTCAACCTGTGAGATAAGATTGTCGGGGGGAAAACATACTACTTAGTAATACCATCTCATCCATGAAGACAATATGGAGGAGACCCCAAAAGAATATGGCAGAAATGAACTTTTATGTTTTGTGTATTGGAAATAAATTGAATATTACCATGAAAACATGTGTTTATTATTATTATTATTATTATTATTATTATTATTATTATTATTATTATTATTATTATTATTATTATTATTATTATTATTATTATTATTATTATTATTATTATTATTATTATTATTATTATTATTATTATTATTATTATTATTATTATTATTATTATTATTATTATTATTATTATTATTATTATTATTATTATTATTATTATTATTATTATTATTATTATTATTATTATTATTATTATTATTATTATTATTATTATTATTATTATTATTATTATTATTATTATTATTATTATTATTATTATTATTATTATTATTATTATTATTATTATTATTATTATTATTATTATTATTATTATTATTATTATTATTATTATTATTATTATTATTATTATTATTATTATTATTATTATTATTATTATTATTATTATTATTATTATTATTATTATTATTATTATTATTATTATTATTATTATTATTATTATTATTATTATTATTATTATTATTATTATTATTATTATTATTATTATTATTATTATTATTATTATTATTATTATTATTATTATTATTATTATTATTATTATTATTATTATTATTATTATTATTATTATTATTATTATTATTATTATTATTATTATTATTATTATTATTATTATTATTATTATTATTATTATTATTATTATTATTATTATTATTATTATTATTATTATTATTATTATTATTATTATTATTATTATTATTATTATTATTATTATTATTATTATTATTATTATTATTATTATTATTATTATTATTATTATTATTATTATTATTATTATTATTATTATTATTATTATTATTATTATTATTATTATTATTATTATTATTATTAATAATAATAATAATAATAATAATAATAATAATAATAATAATAATAATAATAATAATAATAATACGTTATAATTAATTTAATTTGAAAATGTTAACTTTTCGAAATGCGAAAAGTTAAAAGTTGGGTCTTTGTACATTTAATTAATATAAAGTATATACAATCCCCACAAACAAACTCAAATGTATTTATTAAACTTCCTTCATCATAATGAATGTAAGAAATGAAAGGATTTAAATGAATGTCCATACGCACCAAACGACTCGGTGGCGGGTCCTCGTTTTTTGTGACCCGGTGATTTGGCGTTCAATCAGTGCAGCTCACTATCTGTCACCCAGCAGACGCGGGGAAATAAGCAGGTAATATCTGGTGGCGTTTTACAGGCACATTAGAGTAATTATTCTGGAGAGCGGCGCATTGTTGAGTGGAGTGTTGTTCCGCTCATATTGCTCCCTGCTCCAATTCGACAAAGCCACTTAGGCTCCCCCATGTTCCCAGTCATTTCCACTTGGCCTGGAGTGGATTTAAAGCCACTGGAAATTAAGTGTGCAGGGTGACATCATCATAGTGTGTGTATGTGTGTGTGTGTGTGAATATACAGTATGCATGAAATTTTTTGGTGTGCGTGTGTGTGTGTGTGTGTGTGAGTGAGGGGCCTGTGGATTTTTATAGAGCCCGCGCTCTTTGGGCGTGTAAATCCAGTGGCAGTCTATGACATCATGATGGATGAGTTAATCATATCAAAGTTTCATTGGATGAGTCACATGGGCGCCAAAACCTGCTCCACGTTCCCATTGGGAAAGTGGTACCATCCACTGTATGAGGTTTATTCTCAGAATACAAAGAAAAAAATAATCACTCTGCTATATTTCAAGTAAAAGGGGAAGGAATACAATTATTAATTCAGCAGAGAGGGCTTTAGCTAAACTCCATAAAATGTCAATTCTTTTTTCAATTTTTTCTCCAGACTATAAAATAATGCTCATAGAGCCATATTAGTGTTCTCCAAGTAGAATTTTTCGCCCGTTGGAGGCTTCCATCGTCACATATTTATCCTCTATGGCTGCACCATGGATGCAAACAGAATCATTTAGACACCAGAATGATCCTTGGACAAACTGGTGGGTCTGTGGAAAGTGGAGAGAAGCCACCATCTGTCTCATATCCAGAATGCATCCTACGGAGTTCATATTTCCGCCTGGCATGAAAACCGCCTCTGCAAACGCCGCAGTTATTTACAGTATTCATGTCCATTTCTGATTCATCGCATTTATTATTATTCTTTATGCAGATCTGAACTTTACATCATCGTCACGCTCTGTTTATCTTTCAGCGGGAAAACATTCCAAAACTATTTGAAATGTGAAATTTTGTGATGAGGGTATATTTCGGGCTAAAAAGGTCATTCATTACATCGTGTACAGGAAGCTAAATTATATTTAAAAGTGAATATTGAGAGTGCCCCTGTTTCAATCCTGAAACAATAAGGTGCTGAGGATGAAATCTTCTGCTTTTTATTCTATATATAATATTACTTATATATGTAGCTATATATGACGTTCAACAACTCTTTACTCGTCCACTGCTCTTCAGCCCTTCACCTCTCTTTCTCTTTCTCTCTCTCTCTCGCTCTCTCTCTCTCTCTCTCTCCCACAGTGAGTCAGCTTCCTCTCGGCTCCGTCACAGCCAGGAAACAGTGTGAGGTGAGGCCCAGATCCTCTTCTAAGCTCAGATAGAACTGCTGATCTCATCCAGCTATGCTTTTGTTTCCAGTAACCGCTCAGATAGGACGGTTCAGATTCCCTGGCAGGTGTGTGTGTCTGCGTGTGTGTGTGTAGGTGTGTTCACTTTTCCCGTAAAAAAAAAAAAAAACACAAAACACAAAAACAAAAAAGTTGGTCGAAAGTGCGGATGTATTTTTTATTTGATCTTCCGCATCCAGGGTTCACCTTCTTTTCTGTGTGCATCCGTGGATGTGTTGGCCTTGAAATATTTTTTTGGGGAAAATAATAGTACAAATTATTCAATTAAAACCTGCTCTGAATTCTGAGGTGCAGCATTTCTTTATTTCAAGGGGACATTAGCTCAGTTGTATTTGCCAACACAGGTAGGTGCACAATGTGCAAACAAGCTATTTATTACACACAAATATGCATCGTGAAAAAGGTTAACTCACCCCCAAAACACAGCGAAGAGAAAAAGTACAAACTATTTGAACCATGCACCTGAGACAAAGGGCTTTGGTCTATATTCTAGAAGCAGAAATGAATACCCTTGTTTGATTTCAGCATTATTCAACATTAATCCAGATAGCTGGCAATCTTGGTTTCTGCAATTCAGCATCCAGAGTAATCTGACTCTAATCATGTGTGTGGTAAAGTGCATTTAGGTTTGTGTCTGTTAAAATATGTGCGGTTAAACAAGCCAAAACCTGCTTGGTTGTGTCTGTGCTCAGGGAGCTGGATGAATGGAGCGCTGAAGATGTGCACGCTTTGTGAAGGGCTGATGAAAAGAAGAGAAGAGTCAACAGGCTGAGAGGATCCAGATATCACCTCCGCCTCATCAGCAAGTGTGGGAGTTCATTCCAAAGAGCCCGTGTGGAAATATAATACAGTGAAAGATTTTAAAAAGCCAAAAGAAGAAAAACCAAAGCACAGCGAGAGCAGGATGTGTGTAAAGCTGCTCTGAGCTGGAGCATAGTCCCATATATGAGGTCTGCCGACACATGTAGGGACGCTGCACAAGTCCATTTTTAGACAAGGCTGTGCGTGGCCGCGACACCCAGAATAGGAATTGTTTATGGAAGCAGTGCCGAGCCGATGTGACGCTGCTGGAAAAGAAAAAAAAAAAAAAAAAAAAACAGAACTTTAAAGATTTCTTTAAAGAGCCGAGAATCTCTGCCAGGCTCCTAAAAGCGTCAATGTTCGTTGGTGTCTGTGATGCGATGTGTTGACTTAAAATGTTTCCACGGCTGGATTATAAATTCAGATCTGGAGTCTCTCACTGATAGGATTTCTTTTTCGTTTCCGTTAATACGTGGTGTGTGTCTTTGCTCAGGGCCGTGTCGCACTGTCGCACACATTTTCCCCCTCAGTGGTCAATAACCACACACTGATAAACATTGTGTACGGTTAACCATCAACAATTTCATGATTATTTCATTAATGTATCTACTGCAGTGTGCTTGGATTAGCAGAGTTGGTCATTCCCATGTTCTAATGATATCCGTTTTATTTATGTACATTTTAATAAACTTTTGGTTCAGCTAAAAAAAATGACTGGAATTCTAAAAGTATCTCCACTACTATGCTAATGTTTGAAGTGGTTGTTAACGGCAACGCTGATAATGTGGGACATTGTTGTCCTGCATTTGACTGTGTAAGAAAAGGAAAGTCTCTAAATTGCTCTATTTTTAAATCCCATTAAACGGTAATGAGAGGAAGCAATATCATTTTTCACCTAATAAATATGTAGATGAGTGGGGAATACACACAGGAAAAATGTACAAGAACAACAAAGAGATTCCATCTAAATGTTTTTTTTTTTTTCATTTAGCCGTTTTTGTCCAAACGAGGCAAAAATGAGATAAAATCCAAGACATGTTGTAAATATGATAATATATATAATATAATATAATAAAGTAATCTATATAATATGGATGTAATACATAGACACACTGGCTGTAATTAATAATTTGTTACGGTGTCGATGCAATGTGTGCTTGACAGGTTTGAAAACTAAACTGGGATGTAACATAAAAGCAATTCACGAGCATAAAAAAACAAAAAAAAACAGCATTCAACTGTGATGTAAACCATCAGTGGCCCGTCGAGTGTGGGTCGCTGATTTCTCTTTCCAAGTTCCACACAGTCCACTCAAGACTTAATCCTTGACAGAGAAAATACCAACAGTGCCCCCCCTCCACACACACACACACACACACACACACACACACGCAGGCATCTTTGTCAGGAACAATTCCCCAAAGCGTCGTGGTCCCCCTCACCCGGGGCCTCGGACATGTGTAATTAGGTATAAAACACAGTGCTATGGACGCGGCCCCTCTGTAACATAGAGCCGCCCCCGACGAAGCCTTGAGCTGCCAGAAGCAGTAGAGACAATTAGGTCCAAATGAAAAATTGATTTCCACTCATACTGAATGGATGTTAAAACAAAGCACGTAATAAATAGGGCGTGCTGACAGGCCGGAGTGCAGACGGAGCCCCTCGTTAGCCGCGGCAGCGCCGGGCGTATCGATCGGCCGCGGTGACACAGGCGACTCTAAACGGGACGCGGGATAAAATATGGTTCGATAAAAAAATAAAAAAATAACTATCGCAAACCTGGGCATATGGGGTGCCACCCTTAATATGCTCCCCCCCTTGTCTTTCTGTTTGTTCCTGTCTGTTGGTGGTGAGTTGTATGCACAACTTCAGATTTGTCATTTTAGGATGGAGAAAGAAATTGGGGGGATTTTCTTTTATGAACCACTCCACTGAAGTTAGATTAGAGTGGAAAAATGGTTGCAATTCTATCATATCTGACAGCATCATACGTTAAATGCCGTATTTGCCTGTTGCAGCTCCTCACTTGAACACTATACAGCTCTATATATATATATATATATATAGAGCTGTATAGTGTTGGTTTGAAAAAATATATACATGTTTATTTCCCTTCTACCATTGACTCCATTGGGTCATGGCTGCCACAGGAAAATAAAATGTAAATGGGTAAAGAATTGAATACATTTCCATTAGTGGCCCAACAAATAAAATTGGCTCAATGTGAAGTAACAGCACGTTTAATCATCAACTGGATTTATTTATTTATTTTTACATCATAAAGCCGTTGTCTCTGTGGCTTCTCACAAGATAAACTGAAGAGGGACTTTTGAGAATCCATCCCGGTGCTGTATCTGAGAAGGGATTTCTCCCTTGAAGCGATGCAGAGGGTGCGATAGCATCACTAATCTTGGAGAGGGCTTTGTGTGCACTTAGTATAACTCAGTAAATCAAGAGCGAGCATAGATCTTCAAAAAAGGGACAGATGGAGACGGAGAAAGGGCAGAAAAAAAGTCGGAGGCAGATGGAGGACAGAGACGCAAACAGACAGACAGACATGGAGGAAATAAAGGACAGAAAGAAAAAAAAATATCTGGTGAAAATATGACGGGGGGAAGGTGAGGAAGAAAAAGGACAGAGAATTCAAATAGTACCTACAAAATGGGTGATCATAAAAAGAAGTAGATTCCTCGTAGATTAAAAATGCTGCACGTGCATAGATGCTATGGTGAGGCCTGAGTTCACCTCTTTTTTGACAAGCATGCTAAATAAGTCCAATAATAATAATAATAATAATAATAAGGAGAGAAAAAAGAATGCAGATGAGCTAAATACACATCAAAAAGGCCTGAATCCTTAGCAACATCTTTTTTAATCCATTTGTCAGTGGCTTGAAGCACCGTCTGCATTTTCTCCTGATTCCAAACATATGCAGATTTGGGTCTTGGTTAATTGGAGGCTCTGATTTGACTCTAGCGAAAGTGTGAACGTGTGTGTGAGAGTTGTTTCCCATGTGTGTGATGAATTTCTCCCTCTCCCTCTGTGACCCTGTGAGGATAAGAGGTTCCGATAATGGATGCATGCTCCACGGTGCAAATACAGTTTTCAATCAAGAGGCCTTTCATCAAGCCTTTTCATAGTCTGTCCATTCATGTTTATATATATATACTGTATATATATATATATATATATATATATTAATATATGCACAATATACTTCTACATGTGTTGTTTGAGACCAAAATCATGCAAAAAGGCCTGCGTGTTGTGTTTGCAGCAAAAAGGTCCTGAAGAGCTAAACGGGGGTTGTTATACAAACATTCTCTCAGAGGCAGAAATAATCTCACGAGTTAAATTATATCTCATTAGCCCCAGCCAAAGAACCCAACATTTTTTTATTTTTTTTTCCCCCTCTGGCTGTTTGACTGACCTGCTGCAATAAAGTTTACAGTCGGGGGAATAATCCGCAAAATTCCGCAAAACGAGGCGAGACATGCAAACGCAAGCATTAACGCAGGTCACCTAACCCAGGTGTTGGATTAGAACCGGATTTCAATCATTTCTGGTGAGTAATACTATAATTATTATGATTATATAATAATGTCATAGATCAGATCTGGAAAGTGTTTCATCATCAAGTTGCAACACTCCTGATGGGTAGATAAATTGATGTTCCATCTATTTATCACTGTTTCATGTTTTTTTTTTATCCAAACAATTTCCAACAAGGCATGTGCACGTGGCTCTCCACGGATTGCCTCAGGTGTGTTCTCCTCGGAATGATGCCAAACAAACTTCCCATCAGTTTTTTTCTAATCATCCCCAATTTTTCACAAAAAAAAAAAAAAAGAAAATGGATCTCATTGGACCACATTTGAGAAAGGGAAAAAAAGTGATATCCCTTGCAAAGTTGCACAAACTCGAACGCAAACGAGCATTGGAACTGGTTTTGGGTTATCAGAGATTTATTTCAGGGGGGAAACAGGAAAAACATTCAGTTTCTTAGTTACCAAACACAAACCATGATCGTCACTATTTACTCTGGATAAAATCTCTATTCCACATTATGTCCATCAGTATCTTTCGATTTTAGCACAACTTAACAATCTAAATTGTTGAACTGTTGAAAAATAAAAGGCGACACAACTGCAACAGGTCAGTTGGATCACATCATTTTCCACATAGAAACACATCTGAGTATTATTACAGTCATAGTATGATCTACACACTGATGATAATCCCTCCTAGAGGTGTAGGAAGGAGGCGGGTGGAGTCGAGGTTGGCCAATTAGAGAAGCTCATTTCATCCCCTTTCAAAGCAACAGACATTTCAATGTTTTTTTTTCTTTTTTTTTAAATGTGCTGTTTTCAGTGGAACCGACTGTTCTCATGGCTGAGGAGAAAAAAAAGAGAGGTCTGTGCCCATTCAATATTTGTGATATATTTTTGAATGCATTGTGTATCCCTTGTACCAAATGTCCAGATGAGAGACACCACATGAGTTGTGTATTTGGACCTTCGTAAAAACTGTCTCTATGCAGTGTAACACAATAAATCAAATCTGCAATCAGAATGAGTGTGTGTGTGTGTGTGTGTTTGTATTCTGTGGGAGCTCAATGCGTTTTTAATCAATCTCATTTTATTAATATGCATCTGCGAGGAATGTGGGTGCAGTCGACCTCGGGGGTTGACATCATCACCCTTCATGATCCCAACTCTACGGAGCAAACAAAAACTCCGCCCAATGTTCTCGTTGCGTTTGGCAACTCTTCTTTTCTTCGTTGGTGGACATTCTCAAACTCTGCTTGACTCACTCTTGATAAAAGAAAAAAAGAAAAAAAAAAAAACTCCTCCAGATGCTTCGGATGATTTGAATCACCTGGTGATTAAATGTTTGCAGCTGAGAGTCGCTGGGAAGGATTTAATGTATGAAGCTGATTTAAAAAACGTATTTGTTCTCAGTATATACTTTAAGTTTTGAAGCAAACCAACATTCAAACTTTTTGCCATTATTTTTTTTTTTTTTTAATTCTTCCCATCATGTTCCCTTTTTCTCCCTGGGAACCATCTTTCCCAATAAATTCTCTTTTTACTTTTTCGCTTTTCAACACATTCCCCAAAAATGCTTGTTTGGCTTGGTCATATATGTTTTTACTTAAACTTTTCTATTTTTTTATTCAGCTTTTGCATCTTCAAAACATTTCTATGGGATTTTACGAGTTTCCCTCACATGTTTTCTTTTCTCTGGCCTTTGTTGTAAAACTGTGGCTCATACGTGTTTAGACAGATGTTTGTCTAAATAAAACAGCCCGCTTGCATTTGTTGTTTTGTTTTTTTCTACATATCATCATTTCATGGTTAAGACGAGTCCCGAGATAAACATGCATGTCAGATCAGTCATCAACGAGCTGGAGGTGGTGGTGGGGGGAGATTGTGGAGCTTGTGATTCCCGGCACCAGTGGAAGAAACCCGAAATGCCCTCAGGAATGAAAGACAGTGATTTGGAGGATAGAATAACAAGTCTGAAAATAAAGACAACACACAGAGCTGGGGGCTCTGATTGGAGATATATTGTTTTATTATCATACATTTCTCATTTGCCATACATCTTAAATGTCTTTAAAATCTTTTAAAGAGAATCTTCAGTATTTATATTCTGGTACTTTTGCTGTGGAGGCTTTTATTTTCTATTGGTTTGAGTGTCATCCTACAACTCTATTCGCTGCCCGGTGACAGTTGACCCTACGCTGGATAGTCATGTTCTCGCCAAGGGGAAACTCCTGCATGTGGCAATTCAACCTGAAACGCAAGTGCCAGGAAAAGGATGATCGCACGAGGGGTGCTCCGACCACATCTGAACACAATCTTTCTCACACACGTTAATTACAGTGGGTGACAGAGGTGGCATCATGGGAAAATACCCCTGTCTTTTTTTGCGGATGAGTATACGCTGAGCTGTGTTTGAACTTGCCCCACTTTGGCAATCAAAGGCTGTGGGGAGGGGGGGGGGGGGGTGGCGGGGGTGGGGTGGTGGATTCTTGTTAATCTCAGATTTAGACCATAGGAGACAAAGCACAAAGCGTTTCTGGTAAACTGCGTCATTTCCTTTTTTTTCTGGAGCTGGAGATTTTTTTCTTCAGTGGTCAGATGAAGCGATGGTGTCGAAGATAGCGGCGCTGTCAGAGCTGTGATGCATCTGTGTCCTTTTGGAAGTTTTAGCTGCGAGCCACTAAAGTCCGTCTAAGTAATTGCAGATATTGGACGTGACCAAAGAAGGAGTGATACTCTCCCCGGGGGGGTGGCGTGATGTTTGTACACCGTTCAATCATGGAGCCAGAAATCAATTGAACACATTTCTCTTGTGTATTTGAACATTTCCCCACAGCAGGAGTAGGAAGAGCTACACAATGTGTGGATGCTAAGTGTCATAAAAAGGGTTCATGAAAAGAGAAAGAGCAGCGTGTGTGTGATTGGATTTGTGCAAATCCAGAGGGACAGAAACTCTGCAGGCTAAATTCATCTCATAGACTGAATATCAAGTAAGCACTATAAAAGCATCCTCATTATTTTCAAAATGAAATATATCCGTTTCGATATAAAGGTGCAATTTTTTTTCTGTCGAAATGAAACAACCTCGAAGGGATGTGCGGCTCAATGATATTGATTACCGCCACCCACCAGTTGAAAACCTGGATTCCCGTTCACAGCCAATCACACCATCCTGAGCCAAAGTCTAATCTTCCTCGTCATAGATGTTGCCACCAATGAAAATGATGAGGAGAATAATTCTGTCATTAGGAACATTAACTTACTGTTTTAACGAGTGCCGGGCCCGCGATTAATCGCAGGAAATGATGCGCTTTATCGCGATAAAAAAATCGAATCGTTGCCCAGCACTAGTTATAACATACGTATGGTTTATCTTATACTTCAAAAAATATATAGTAAATGAGTAAAAGAGCTGCCAGGCCAAGCCACTAAGGAAAACGTTTTATAAAAGCTGTAGGAGCCCTGATATGTCTGTCCATACATGGTGAATTTATGTGGATCAGTTATTTTTCTTTTCATTAATATTTATTTTAACGAAATGCAAATAGGGACGAACCTCCTGCATGAGTCCTGACTTCTGAGAACAGATATAGAGTTTTTTTTTTCTTCCTGTATAAAGCAACCATTCAATTTCCAATAACTGCTGGCTACTTCCAAACGAAACATGACCGTCAGCTGATGCATTATGGGTTCATGGTGGAATCACAGGTTCAGTCAGCAGTGTGCTTCGGTTCGGCCTTTTTAACAGCATGTTGAGAGGTTGTACTTTATTTGAAATGTCTATGTAGAACAGAGCTTATGGAGCATTAAACACGAGGGGTTTGTTTCATTCCAGTGTTGGAGATGGTTCATGGTGGGGACATTTTTTTGAATGCTCTGTCACTTGTGGGTATTTCATTAACACTCAGGCCAGAAAATATTGATGCCATTATTGGTGGTAATCAGGTTCTATTTCTGCCAACACAGACAATATTAGCATGTCGAACAAAAGCTGTGAAACATTTATTTTTATTTTTTTATTTGACCTTCCAGAACTTTTTATATCATATTCAAAGTCACGGATCCAGCCTCAGAAAAAAAGTCCTCAGCTTGATTGCACACCTCGCTCTTGCAGCCTGTTCCTATTGCGTCACTGTTGTACCCATAATTTAAGAGGAAGGAATGCACCCTCAGGTAGCGTAAGCTCTTTGGCAGGGAGGACAAAAAAACAAACAACAAACAAAAGTCTTCTCACCAACTTCTGTTGATTGAAGCCATCTTGATATTTCAGGTGACACAGTAATGACTCGCTGATACTTGCCGATCTATTAAGTGACCTGTGTGTGATATTTCCGTGGTATGAAAGGACCTCAGCCTCTTTTTTATCTCTTTGTCTATTCTATGATTCTCACCAACTAATTTGGAAAAATACATTGTGGATCAACTTGAACATGCTCAGACAAGCCCAAAACACAGAAATAAGCAAGCTGCTCATCTCATAAGGGAGTTTCACAAATTCACCTCCGGCATGTGTGGAGTTGTGTCATTTTTATGGCATCAGAGGCTATTGTGTGTCATGTAAGTTAATCATCATGGAAAAAAAAAAAACTATCAGCCCAGATACACAACAATCTTATAATTGTGTGCGGTTTACACTTATTGTCGCTATTGAGCTATATATATATATATATTTTTTTAACCAGTTTACGAGCCTGATCACTGCATAGTTATGTATGTATAAACCAGCCGAGAGAACGTATTTAGAGTTGACACCTCCTCATGCTGGTCCTGCAGGACCAAATAATAAGGAGGGGAAAAACTGCACAGAGCTGGAACGAATAGATTGTTACACACACACACACACACACATGCATGCACACATATCGTCCATAGTGTAAAGCACGATTACATGTGCGTGTGGGGGGGCGGGAGGGGGATTGTGGGA
>JAFBJU010000601.1:947297-1060274 GCA_016785305.1 Colistium nudipinnis
GGAGGCTGCAGGATGGTGAGAAGGTCTGACAGCACCAGCAGAACGGCCTGCGGCGCTCTGTACATGAATGAGCTCGCCTCGCTTCTACACAGCCAGGGCAACCCCCGAGGTGACAAGTTGATTTGTTTCGCACAATCCCAGTGACCTGTTTTTTTTTTTCCTCATATATATACTCACCGACGGATGCACGTCAGGCAGCGCAGCCTCGGATAAGGAGATCATGATGCAGATGCATTCTGGGTTGCGTAACTGGTTCATTGGGTTAAAAGGTTCAAGTCTGAACTGTGTATTACTGTGGTCTTGGATGAATGAGGACCTCTGAGTGGGTGTGTGTGTGTGTGCGTGCGTGCGTGTGAGTGTGTGTTGTGGTCCTTGTCGCCGTTGTAATGTCAGCGTGTCACTTGTCAACGCGTCTCTGGTCTAATACAGAGAAAATGCCGCAATCTCAGCGTCGCACTCAGAAACGAATCCACTTTATGATTTAAATTGGGAAAAACTCTGAACATTACTCAGAGCTCAAATTGAACGAGTGCAACAGTGGCATGTCGGCTCATGCAGCGGCAGCTTTTTTTTTTTTTTACTCACACCAACACCTCCTCTAGAGTTTCTCAGGGACATGCAGGCACAGGCAGACAGGCCCACATTACACCATCGCTAATAACAGAACCTGGACTCGTGCCATGGGAAAAATAAATCTGTATCACTTTATTGTAGCTGTATTCCTGCAAGCCAGCATGTGCAGGACGAGGCAATCATTCCAGTTCTCATAAAGGGCCTATCTGGTTTGTTCTGGCCTGGTCTGGTCTGCGCCTCTGTATCATGAGCAGGGACACAGTAAGAAATAAACGTATAGCGTGGTTCAATGTGATCATTTTGTGTGGCTTTTGCAAATACATCTTTAACTTTGTAGGTTTGTAACAAGAACAATCAAAAAGCATCAGTAATACTTGCCGCAAAGACCACCGCTTTAACAATATTAACATTTTACAAAATCAATGAAAGAGCAGCTGTTGCTGAGTGATCACCAATCGCTGTTGAAATGCAACAGACGTCAGATTAGCTCAAAAATAAATTAAAATCAACTTTAAATTGAGCAGTCGGACAAAAAAAAAAAGCAAATCAGCGCTTCGCTGACGCAGACAACCATCTGGACATAAACTGAAGATATGATCAGATAAAACGTCCCACTGACTGTACCAGCGTATAAATGTCAGATATTAATTCAAATGAGTTTTTATGTGTGTCACGTTGAGCTCACAGCTGTGAACGAGACGATATCCCATTAAAATCCCACTGGGAGCTGTCACATGGTGTTCCATTATTCACCGTCTGCAGAGCGGCTCACCGATACAGTTTCACACTTTTTTAAACAGACAGGTTTAATCTCAAACAAATCAGAACATGTGAAGTTTATTTTGAGGTGGATGTCTGATTTTTTTTTTTTTGTATTTCTCCGTGACTTACTAATGTGAATCAAGTTACTGACCCGCAACTTGTCAGTCACAACGATGAGTTGTCATTCCGCCTGAGGCTGAGGTAAAACGCACAGGGAGAAGGATCTACTCCAGTCCACTTAAAAAAAAAAAAAAAAAACACAATAACAACTTCTACCACTCTGTTTTTTCTGTGATTCTTTAATTGCCATGAAATCCCTGAGCTGACTTCATCACTATAAAGATTATAAAGTGATTACATCAACTACATCACTGAAACATTATGATTTCTTCATAAAAACAGTTTAGCCAAGAGTTGATTTTTGGTTTCAGTCAAAATCAGCAGAGTTGTGTTGAGTGTGGCAACACTGATTGCGGAATGCGTCACAGGTGCAGGTACGTGCGCAACACAACATTGTCCTATTCATTAGAACACCATTTGTGTTCCTACAGGTTACACATTACAACATTTCTTAACTGGTCTAGACACACACAGCTGATGGATTCGTTTAATGTGCTAAATGGTCTATAAAGATGATATTCAGTTTATGTTTATAACAACTTTGGATACAATCCCACCAGGGTTACGGTACGTGCGCAACGCAACATTGTCCTATTCATTAGAACACCATTTGTGTTCCTACAGGTTACACATTACAACATTTCTTAACTGGTCTAGACACACACAGCTGATGGATTCGTTTAATGTGCTAAATGGTCTATAAAGATGATATTCAGTTTATGTTTATAACAACTTTGGATACAATCCCACCAGGGTTACTGAAGCAGAGTGGCAGGTTTGCGTTTTGCCTCCAACAAAGAGTCTTTTTTTCTTTCTGTCTTAAACATGTACTTTCACTTCGCTTTCACTAAATGATCTTATAAATAATACAATCTAATAATAATATCATGTTTTTTTTTTACTTTAATATCTTGCCACCTCCTGAAAGTGTCACTCGGTAATAAAACTCTACTAATAAAATAGGGGACAGTTTTTCTAATCGTTCATTAACCCCCAAACCTTTTTTGTTTCATGAATTTAATCCACATATTAAAAAGAAATAAATCCTAATGAGCTGATTAGAGGCCTTGCTGATTCCTTTCTGTGAAGTCAAAGTATTTGGTAAAATTCCTTTCTGAGGTCAGCGGTCTTCACCAGAGAAATCGCGTATCGCTCACCAGGTGTGTGCGTTTGTGCACACAATCACGTGTGATTCGGTGCATGTGTGCACCTGATTGCTAATTGGTCCATGCTGGCATGCTCGCACCTGTAAGGGATCCATCTCCTCCACAGGAGCAGAGTCACAGATGGAGCTCACAGTGGGTGGGTGTCCATGCTCACCTCCTGGCCGCGCCCCAACCCACGGTGTAGCGCAGTGGGAATGTGGTCGCGCATCAATTCCTGCAAAATTCCGGCCTCTCCCCGGCAATGACATTTAGATGTTGTATAAATATGGCGGTGTGTGTGTCTGTGTGTGTGTGTGTGTGAGAAAAGCTGGAGAGTTTTTTTTCTTTGTGTGTTTGCTTTGGCAAAAGAAGAAGAATGAGCCTCTTGCACTGATTGTGCATTTGATTCTCTGTGGGAGGATGCCAATGTTATTTTGTGAGCTGTTCAGTGTGCTCGTCCTGATGTTGGCCTGTCACACGTAACCTCGGCAACCTTCCGTAATGCTCTTTTTATTTCAGCATTTCAAAAAACAACACTTATGCGATTACATTTGGACATAGTGCACATTCATTTATGTCAAGTGGCAAAAATAAAAATAAATTGACATAAGATTTGATTTAATTTTTTTCACTTGAAACTTCATGTGTTCGTTGTTAGGGAAGTAACTGCTATGGTGACCGAGGAGTTCTCCAAAAACATGTTGGAGCCTCTGCGTTGACAGCCTTCTTCACAGTTTCTTTCCTCATTTTAATGTCCATTTTTGTTTTCCGTTCTGTTGCTGAGCTCATGCAGTGTGGTAGAGCAACTTGACGATTAGCAATGGAAATGACCACATCATCAGCAAATGTGAAGATTACAGAATCCCCACTTTTAGATTATACAGATTATACTGTCTAATGCTGACAGAGCAAACCACTGAATGAGAGCCTATTTACCCAGCTCTTCTCACTTACTGTAAACAATAAAAGATGTGGAAAATATAATTGTAGACTCCTTTTTTATGCTGTTGACGGAGGGAAGAAAACACAGATCTAGAAACTCTACTACCGTGTTTATTTTTACGTTGGCCTCAGTGTTAGGAGGGGGCTTTTTCCAAAGCATCGTGCAGCCCCATACATCTCTATCATGGGTGGCCCCTGTGATGATCAAATCCCAGATCTGACGTTAGCTCCGAGGCTAATTACAAGTCTATTGTTCCCCCCCAAATTAAAACTCACAGATCCCTACGCTCCTTCAAACCGTCACACACCTAATCCCCACATTGCCCATCTCAGTTTGCAGCTACTTGTGCCGAGTCGCTACAACTCCACCTTTTAATCCACAGAGCAATTTGTCAATCCTGTTCCTTTAATAATCCAGGATTTTGTGCATAGGGAATGATATAAAAGAGGGATTTCCAACGTCTGGTTTGCAGCAAAGTTTGTTTTGTCTCTGTTCTCATGCTGCAAAAGAAAAACGGAGATTCATCATTTTGCAATTCTGCACTTTGACAGCGGCTTGTAAGAGGGGGTTGAGACTTTTCAGGACACACAACTGTAAGGGGAAGAAATTAAATATGCATGTGTGAGGAGCGAAGGGGGGAGAATGAATGAGTGGTGTGCAGTTATGTAACGCCAGTGTTGTGTTCTTCAAAAACATTGAGTAACTGCTGGCTTGGCGTCGGGAGTTCAGGCTCAAGACGACTCGCAGCCGTTAGACTCTGGAGGAATGTGTGTGTGTGTGTGTCCAGCGTGATTGAAAGAACAGAAAAAAAAAAGCTGAAGAGAACAGCAGAAAATGAAAGTAAGATGAGGCAGGAAAAAAAAGAACAGACTTTGCGAAATATCTCATAAGAAAAGTAAAACCGAAAAAGAAAAACAGATTAAAGAGAAACAAAGAGAGAGAGAGAGAGAGAGAGAGAGAGAGAGAGAGAGAGTTATGTAAATTTGTCCTCAACATGCTCTGCCAGAACTGGCCTTGGCTCGACGCACTACTACTACAGGAGACATTTTTTTCTCAAGGAGCAGATAAACCAGTAGACTCCTGATGGTTTCCAGTTCCTCCAGCTCCCAGAGGGCGTAATAGAAAACATCTCAGCAACCAGAGGGACACATAAATCTTCACTCACCAACTCCACGCTCAGATAACATTGAAAAGCTTGAACCGCAAGGTCTGTGGTGTCCTCGGTTTGTAATTCGGACGTTAGTTTGTGTGTGCGTCTGTATGAAATTGAATTGTTGTGTGTGTGTGTGTGATTTTGAGCGTAATTTTGTTGATTGCGGTCGTGCGCAAGTCTCCTTGTCAGATTTCAACGGAAAACCCAACCACAGACGGCTGAGTCAGGGTTTCATGATGGAACGATTCACTGAACATCCAGCTAAAAGTGGAATTCCCTTTTTTTTTTTTACTTTTTAAGAAATGGGTTTCCCCGTCTAAATGCTACAAGTACAAGATATGTTTTTTTTATTATTATTATTATTTAATTTTTTTTAGTATTTTTTTGAGCTGCTCAGGGAATATTTGTCCCTTGAGGAGAGGCCCAAACTGAGAGATCCTTCAGGGGCCAGACTGCAGAATAATGACTTTCACAAACGGAATCAGTCTGTGACGAGAAAGAAAGAAAACCATTCAAATGTTGTTGAGTCACTTTTTTTTCTGGATAAAGTTCAAACGGCCACAGGAAGTTATGAAAATAAAGAAAGGAAATCCAAAGAGGATTTAATTGTTTATTATTTGGGTTATTATGAATGCACTGCTCTGATTGGCTTGGGACAACATCTCGCCCTCTTTCATGAATACAACCCAAAAGTTTTCCAAATACATATTATTACATATTATTATGACATATTAAACATATTATAATTCTATATACACAATACATCTATGTGATAGAACTAATCGGGTCACTTTCCACTGAATGTGCAGTTTAACCTGAATCAAGTTTAAGATTTTTTTCCTTTTTATTTTTTTTTAACCGCACAGTTAACAGAAGTTTACCCGTTTCCTTGAATCTTTCCACTCCGGTCTCCTTCATGTCATCCAATCATTTGAGCCGCCCAACTCTCTTCCACTAACAACTCCGTTCTCCCATTTGCTGCCTAATTGGGCTCTCAAGGATAATGGCCTATTTGTTTGTTGGTGTGAGTCTGATCGAACAAGGGTCTGGATGTTACCGTGTGTGTGTGTCTTTGTAAGTGTGTGTGTGTATGTGTTCTTTCTATATATGCACGTATGTGCCTGTTATCCTTTGCATGGTTGGCTTCATGTCTTTGTGTGTGTGTGTGTGTTTGCTTGTGTGTGTGTGTGTGTGTCTCACTGATAATGTGGAGTGTGTAAGGCAGATCTATGGCAGGTGTGGGAACAGCTTGAGGCTCGTGTCATTAGCCTCGCTCCGTCCTGTGCCGATCCAACCTGCCGCCATCCATCCACCAAATGCCGCACATGATCTTTTATTAAAGTGTGTGTGCCACTCCGTGTTTGTGTGTGTTTTAAAGTGGTTACGGAGGAACCTGAGGCGAACTCCCTGCGGCGCGCAGGCTTAACCTTGTTTTTTGGTGTGTGGCTCGTACCCAGCTGCCCTTTGATGGGATTTAATTTAATCGTGCAAATCAAGTGATTTTTTTCAGTGTTGTCTTCCTTTAAGATGTGATGTTGCTCTTAGTTTTTTTTCATTGTCCCACCTGTCACACTCCATATGACAAACGGCTGCAGAGAGGTGAAGTTGTAGAAATGAAAATGAAATGAAATGTAGAACAGAGTGAGAAGGGAGATTGGAGCCGGAGGTGTTGAAGTGTGTCATCTTGAGCGTTTGACACTTTTCTCCGAGCGCGCACGAGTCCGCGGCTCCAGCGTGGATGAAGCGCAGATTTGGGACAGACTGACAGACTGTCCCGGTAAGCCTTTGGCACTGACATCCCACTGCATTGTGGGTAACGCTGCATGAAGGGACCACAGGAGTCGGAAAATGAATTTTCCAGTGTGGGCAGTGTGGCTTTGGGGGGAATTAAGCAGGTAAAAGTGGCTCAGTGCCAATTAACACTTAAAGATGCTCATTAATGTTTATTTAATCAGCATCGAGAATATGATGAAGTTTAAATCTTGTTAGCTGAAGCAAAGAGAAACTCCTCAAAAGCTTTACCTTGAACTCATTTACATAAACGCTTAATAAAGCAGTAATACGCTGTTAGTGGTCTTATTAGGTCACCTTCATCCTGAGACGTATTGGACGTAAACTTCCAATTCCTAGTTTGGGTTTTTTTTTTACAAACTCTATATAAAAATAGTTTACTCCTTTAAACGTTTTTTTGTGCATAATTCATCCCCTCCTACCAAAACAAACTCAAACAAAAGACTTCTGAGTGAAACGCTTATTCCCCAGTTCACATGTCGTCTGTGTGTAGTGCAGTGAAGGTCGGCGGGGTCAGCGTGCAACTCAGCGCGGCTTGTTAGTTGTACTGTGTGCGGCTCTGGGGATCTCCCTGCTAACACACCGGCCACACACAGACACACGCACACACACACGCACACACACACTCACAGCAACCTACACACAAGCCCATGATCACAGTGTTCATTGTCAGCGTGAGCCAGGGTGGCGCAAACAAACAAAAATGGTAACCATTCTTGCAAGAGATCAAAACACGCACACGCAGTCACACAAGCTCTCCCGCATGCAATTGCATTGACATACCAGCCCACATACGGAGTAACACACACGCACACACATTTACACGATCCCCAAATATAGAGTCAATTAGTTTGGAATGCCACGCTGCTCTCCTCTGTACACGACGTGGACTCAGTCTGAGTCACACGGGACTACAACAAATCGGCGTGATTGCCTGGTTACCTCGAGAGGCGGCGGCTACATGTTTAAGGACGGAATGACTCACAACTGCCCAAGATTACCCTGACATTAAAAACAAAACCAAAAACCCAGCAGCTTGTGTAAATACGGCCCTATTATTCCCGCTGAAGTCTCTCATTCACCGTTTGCAGTGGAGTGATTCATACCGTGGCAACACGTGACCCGAGAGGCTTCCTCTGCTCCGGGTCTGAGCAGCGTGGGATACAGTGGTGCGGGCGTTGGAAAACGGATTTTCGGGATGATTAAGTAACACCCAAAATGGAATTATGGCTTTATTATAGCACTTCGTATTCGAATTAAAAGAAACTGAGCTTAAACATAAAATATTAGTATTTTAAATACATGTTTTCCATCTCTGGAGTAATTAAATTGTAAATGCTTTCAACAAATTTTCTCTTAAAAAAAAAAAGAAAAAAGAACTCTACCAGCATTGAGGACATTGTGAGTTCAAACCTTCAGACCTCTTTTTTTTTTTATTATTTCCACGTGCAAAGTCCACAGGAGTGTCTTCAGAATCGCGACTCAAGCTGTGGTGCAAACCAGCTCACAGAGGGAAACGTCCCGTCTGCCGTTATTCTTCTTCCTCACCAACCACAAGCGCAAATTGCTTTAGCTAAGATCTGACAGCGTCTGCATTTTTTAACCTTTTTTTTTTTTGGATTGGCACTAAAAGCGATGGGGGGGGTGTTTGAGCTGGAAAAAGTAAATGAATGTGAGCCAATGACTTGGAAGGCTTCCTCTACAAATAGCTTTTATGAAACGATAATGTGATTGTGATGTGAATTTAAATTTCAATGACTATAACCGTGTCAAAAGATTATTTTTTTTGCTTCCGAGTCATTGCACATTGTCAAGAACTTCCACTTTCCTGAATTCATTGTTCTGTACCTGCGTTCTGATTTCCCAGTGGTGATGTCTCACACCAGAGGAAACGATTCTTTTTAAAAATGTTATATTTTATATAGTTTTGGTTTTATTTAATCTGACCATTGGAAAAAACACAAAAAAAGAATGTGGTGAAAGGGTTTTTTTTGTGCTTACTTGTTCTTTGCGGGCTCTTTTTCTTTTTGCACGAGAGTGAGTCAGACAGGATGTGGAATGCGGCTGACGGGGTGGAGGATTCCCCTCGGAGTGGGGGAGGAAGGGGAGGGGGGCTAGATTCCCTGTCTGGGTTACAGTGGGAAGGAAAGGGGGTCGCGTTCCTGTTTGCGTTTTGGAATGGCAGCCGTGGCGGAGCTGTGGAAGGGGAGGGGGGGGGGGGCGGGTCAGGGGGGGGCGGGTCATTCGTGGGTTCCTCTGGGGTCATTAACTCCCATCATCACATTCACAGCTGCTGGGGCTGGGCTGCGTGGGATGAGGAGGGCAAAAAGAAAGAAAAAAAAAAGAAGAAATCTCCCATGATGTACTCTCCTCAAGCATTCTGGACTCAACAGTGGGAGTTGTGTGAGGACAATGAGGTAGAACCTGCTGAGTACAGCTGGAGTGGAGCACTCTAGGACGGCTGGCCTGCATGAGCAGGAATAAAAAAAAAACAAAAAAAAAAAAGGGGGAGGAGTCTGATTTGTATGGAACATGGTATTCATGGGAAACAGATTTTATTGTCAAAAAATAAAGCCAGCAGAAATATAATAACGAAAAACTAAAATTACCAGCGTGAAATCTTTAAAAAAAAATGAAACTGAATAATACTGTGACATGAATTAAACTATTGACGTATTTATTCATTTAAGTGTTTTTCTGGACACCGCCGCCGTATGTGTGGAAATGTTTGTTTCCAAGGGCCTGTTTTTCCCATCCAAACCTCTGCGTCCTCTGCGTTTCCCATTTGCCGGGGATCCGAAAGGCTTCCTCTCAGGAACAACAGGATGTGAGCGACTCGAACCGTACGTGCACGTTTCTGGAAAGCCACAAATCATTTTTCGACTCGCTGTGGAGCCGGCGACTCAAAAATTTCCATTTCGCGTCACGCCGCTGCTGTTCAACACATTTTGGTGGAGAGCAACCCTCCTTGTCAAATCAAAATGTGCTACGTTAAACATAATAGAATATGAGCTGCTGTCATTTGAGTTGTGTACTTTTTTCAATAAGGTTATTCTATAAAATGACCTTCTAAGAACTTGCCTTAATTATACTCTCTATCTCTCTTATGGGTCTCTATTCTAACATAAATCCGACATGCATGTGGCCAATGGTGCAGTATAATACTTTTTTTTACATAACCAGGATTAACAGACCCTGCACATACAATATCTCATTCATGACATCCACTCATAGACTCCCAGAGGCACATATGAGTCATTTTCTAAAACCGTTCCCATCTTTTTTTCTTTTCTTTTTTTCCCCCTTTTTTTCCCGCTTTGTCAGGTTGGAGATTCCCGATGAGTCCACTCATCAATCCCGGGCTACGATAATAACGAGATGAAGGAATCAAAATTGAGGCCGGCTCTGTGAAAATGAACGGCTTTTAGAGAAGGAGGAAGGTCATGAGCTGGCAACAGATGGGAGAACTGTTGATCCTCCTCCTCCTCCTCCTCCTCCTCCTCCTCCTCCAGCAGCCGAGACGCAGCGACTCTGGGAGCATCATTCAATAAGGCCGTGAAAAGCGTTCTCCTCTCCGTGCCGAGAACTCCAGTTACCTCTCAATAATAATTGTTGATAAGTCGCTGCTTTCATTTCGCCCCATCAATCTCCTTCTGAGGGGCGTAAATGCATCGACTGATATCTCACATATATCTCACTTTGGAGCGAAGCTGCTTTTCTTACCCCGCCGAGGATCAGCATTCAATTTATCTAGCCCGGCTCGCTACAATTCAACAGAGGTGATAAATCTCCGGAGCTAAAAGCGCGAAAAAAAAAAAAAAAAAAAAAGCTTAAACCACTGACCTCAGCGCGCGCTGATGATAACAGCTGCGCGCGCCTAAACTGAAATCAATAGCTTATCTTTTACATTTTTTGAACATCTCACACGTTTAGCCTACGGGGGCCGTGTGGAATGGATGGTTCCCGGTCTCGCTTTGGAAAATAAGTTGAATGATTCGATTTTTTTTTTGTTTGTGTCAGTTGTCCTCCGAGGATTCTGGGTAGGGACGAGAAGATAATATATTTTAAGTTCTTAAAAAGCGTAGCGCGTCATTGCTCAGATGTCACCTAACAGACGTACAGTTGAAGACTCTGTTCTTCACGGTCACACTGGATTCTCCACAGGCCTCAGACTTGTGACCCTTCAGGCTCCTCTGGCTCTTCTCTGTCATGTCTTCAGCAGGAGTTCCAGCATTCGTCTCATGATGTCCCCCCCACCCCCACCCCCCGTGGAGCCCAGCGGAGAAATTCGGCAGATTGACACACTTCACAGTTTATTGGTCAAGGTTAAGTGGAGGCTTCTGTTTCCACGGAGCAGCCCGGTCATGAGACGAAGATGACTCAGTCCGCCCCTCCTGAGCATGATTCACTCCAGCCACCGCCGATTATTTTGGTAAACGGCTCTGTGATTATAAAGTGGAGAGAGAGAGAGAGAGAGAGAGAGAGAGAGAGAGAGAGAAGGGAGAGAAAGAGGAATGCAACTCTACATGTGTGCAGCACAAGGGGAAAATATATTTTTCAATAAATCAGTGCAATAACGTTTTTTTCTTATAAAATAAAATTGTTGGGAGAGTGATTCATGATGTCACCGGCTGCTTTTAGGAAATGTCACACGCAGAAAATTTACAAAGACTGCATGTTACGTCACTTAAAAGCTTTCCGTACATGCCCGGACACACACACACACACACACACACAACTGGTGAGATGGAGGTGGAGTTGTGACTCATCTAATGTACAGTGGACAGATGTGGGAAAGACGTCTTTGTCTCCTGAGTGGAATTCATTGTTTACTCCTATAGACTCTCTCTCTCTCTCTCTCTCTCTCTCTCTCTCTCTCCCGTTCTCTCCATTTATGGGCGGGGGGTTTTTGATCAGATTAGATGATTCAGTTGAGTCTGATAATTGAATTATTTGAAATGCACTTGTGCCGTGTGTCACGGTGCAAAGTGTAAGAGCCTCGGAGATAAAAGATTTCTCTAACCCTCAGGTCTGAGGGAAAATAAAACAAGGGTTCTCCATAAATATGTTAACATACTCCTAATCGCGACTGTTCATCCCTCTTATTTATCTTTTCATAAATATTAATTTAAGGAGTGTGAAATATTTCATTTTCAATCTCCATATATGTGCAATGTCACTTTTACTAGCTAAAGTTGCTCAGAGGAAATATTGATGCGCAGAGAAATGATCCGTTTGTTATACAATGTATATTATATATTCTTCTCCACTGTAAAAAAAAAACCGAATAATTAATATATACATGTATATATAGAGAGCAGCAGCTGACCATCACACCGCTGGTGGCTTTACCCATAATGCATCTCTCTTTGGTCATTCAGGTAAAGGTTACTCTAGTGCAGACTGTGATCATTTTGGCTTTTGATTTATTTTTTGTTGGGCAGTTTTTTTTCCCAAAGCATTTCTGCCACACAATATGATTTAGAGCCACCGACACCAACCTGGCGCAGATCTTCTCTGTCTTTATTTGGTTATGTTTGGAACGAGATTTCTTTTTTTTTTTTTTTTCACATCACTGTGTAAACACCGCTCGGGCTCTTTGTTGAGTCCACTCAGTCACAGTCAACTCATCGTCTCTCACCCTGCTGGACGGTTGGGAGCTGGAAGCATGTCTCCTCAGGATTTGAAAAGTCAGCGTTCACAGTCCTATGTTAGCTAAGTCAGCACTGAGGTCTTATGATTCCCAATTCATCTACACTGTATTAAATAGAAAAGGCCGCTGCTGCTCAACCGACTGTTGTTCATGCTTTAACATATTCAAATCTCTCTTACATCCTTTTCGGTTATTGGTAACAATCCAAACCAAAGCTCATACAGTACATTTGTGAGGCGATCATTGAAGAAAACGCAGACACAACAAGATGCTCCGCTTATCAATCACTGTTGTTGGTTATTATGCTATTTGGCTTTTCTTGCCAGGAAAAAAAACAAAACTTTTCCGACCTAATTGTGTAATTGTGTATTTCCAATCAGGCACCAGACACTGTTCATGCAAATGAACTCACTTCCTTCCTTTTTTGGACAGCTAATTTAAAATGAGTGACTGGTTTTGGCTTTTATGTTGCAAACGCTGGATTTGAAACTGATTTTGTTGCTGCCCGGCGTGACCAATGACAACTGACTGTGTGACTCATGTAGGTCCATTACAGGATGCTTGTGTACGATTAAAATAAATGTATGCAGTCGATGATCTATGTCTTATTTTAACAAGGCAAAAGCTAAACTAGAGCATGCGATGTGTGTAAACACACCACACACACACTCACAAGGCCTGGCCAGTTCCGAGCAGCGGCGCTTACTTGCATGTTGTTTACGCTCGTTATTGTGTTGCCATGGAGACGTCCTGTCACACACCAGCATCCCACAGGCATCAACCTCAGTCCCCGCCTCATGGCAACCGCACTGTTTCTGTACAGTACGATGACTCATGCTATCTTTGCATCCGATTCACCCCATGAGCTGCGAAAAAAAAAAAAAAAAAAAAAAGTTCAGGAATTTGATTCGCTGGGCTTCACATGGGAGCACAAAGTAGCTCTTATTACAATCCTAGACTAATGTGTCACTTTGGAAATATCTGTTGAATGTGTGTGTGTGTGTGAGTGTGTGTGTGTGTGTGTGTGTGTGTGTGTGTGTGTGTGTGTGTGCAGAGACAGAAACGCATAGAAGCGCTTCTGTAGTACTACTAAGTGGATATCAGGTTTAAACTCCAAGGAGCTGATGTTATGCATATACAGTATAAAAAGTGATATATGTGAATCAAAAGTTTTATATGAACATTGAACATTGTTTATGAGCCAGTTTGACAAACTTCACAGATAAAAAAAAAAAAATTTTAATCTTTTTAAACTGTAGCTTATTATATATATATTTTTTTTTTATCAATAATCCAATGTAGAAAATGAGTAACGAAAGTCACTCTCATATGGCGTGGGAGCAGCACTAATTATCTAATTATATATATATGTCTACATATCCTAGCACACAGCCTTAAGTTTCATTTAAATAGTCACTGAGCCAGTCATTTTTGTATGTGCGGTGATTCTTTTTTTATCACTTGATAGTGAGATGAATGAACACGCGCAAATTGGCCACGCGTCAGACATAAAGAGAAGTATGTATAAATGAAGGAACACGATGTACTTTGACATAAGTACTCCATTGTTCCTCTTGGCTGCTTCTCAGGTTAAAAGGAATGAATCAATGCTCACGTCGCGATATATTATCGCGATATATTAGCGGGACATGTCCCACCTGAAACTCAGCGCTCTCGTGACACCGACGGGCTAGTGCTGAGCGCCGCGAATGTGCCCCACAGCCCGAAATCTCAACAAAAAAAGGGGAGCTCCATCGACCCGGGTCAAACAAAGGGCCTCTGTTCCAAATATGTTGTTTGTCACATCGCCTGCCTTCAACTCGTCAATGCCGCTGTTGTTCCGCTCCACCACTTCAACTTTATCCCACATCTTACGCAACTGGACGTGTTTAATTTTCACTCCCATGTTCTGTATGTTGCAGGTTATGGCCTCGTTTTAGTTGTGCTGTGCTTTCGGCTGACGGACCGAGAACGGAGGAGAAATTCAAACAGGTGCTTTTCTTTAAACGCTATTTGTGAAAGGGACGCAGGAACTTTACTCCTCATTTAACAACATAAAAGCCTCCTATGATCCTTTTTTTACATTTAAGTTCAGAACCTGTGTATTATGAAGCATATGGCTTAAATACTCAATGAGATTTTTTTTCTGCCAAAGCAGGTATGACAGTTTACACATGAACTTCATATGTTAATAACATAATGAAGCATGAAGCAGAGCACAGATGGAGGACATAAATATCTTCATACATCAACATGCGAGTCTGTTACCTCTGATTAATATTCATGTTTCTTATATTTATTTATTTTTTGGTGGGAGGTGCAGAGGTGAAGCACTGATCACTGCAGGGAAAAACGTTTTTCCACATTCATCGGAAGAAAAAAAAAAGGGGGCAATGCATGGCAGGACAAGTGCGAGTGTGTGCTTGTGTGTGTGTGTGTGTGTGTGTATTTATAACATGTCATTCTAGAGCTGTGGGAGATATATTGGGGATCTTATTATTAGACACTCTCACAGTGGCCTGCACTCCTGCACTTCCTGCTTCTAGAGGCAGCAAATGTGATTTCATGAATGCAACCCAAGTACCAGCCACAGGTGATTGGAATTATAACATGCACACACACATGCACTGACGTAACACACACACATGCACTGACATAACACGCACTCACACACACACACACACACACACACACGCACACTGACATAACACACACACACACAGATCAAATATCCCTGGTGAGATGCCTCAAGCTGCTGCCTCTACAATAAACCTGCGCAGCATTTTGCCAGTGATCATCTTTATGGCGACTCCATTATAACTTAATAGCTTATTAAAACTGTTTACATGGTCACAGGGGGACGGCGGGTAATTCTCTGAGTCTATCAGTTTTATTTCACAGGGCACCGAAATTGATCAGATCGTTAACGGTGCCCCGGAGTTTGCGCCTCACACACAGCAGTCTCTCTCATTGGAGCTCATAAATTCGAGTTTGAAAAAAGAAACCAATAGCAGGTGAGAGAATGTGTAGAAATAAAAACTGGAAGAATAAAAAAAATAATAAAATAAAAAAAAGCAGTGAGGTGCGTGATTTTGGAGTAGGACGTGCCTGAAGCCTGCGCGCTGGCGCGCGCGGAACAATCTGTGCCTCACGTCCGAGTCCGTGGAAAAAAACTCCACTTCCTCGTTTTCACCAGCGGAGCACTCTGGCTTATATAGCTCTCTAAAAATAGCACCGATGTGATCCAATAGGAGGCGGAGGCACCGCGAGGGCGCGCACCAACCACGGCGCGCGAGTTTCGCCTTGTCCGGATGAGCCATTGGCCGGAGGTGGTCTGGTGGGCGGGTGCTGCACTCCTCTAAGCCCATTGGGCTCCGCGTGGAAACGTCACGCAATCACAAGGGGGTGGGTTTGTGTGTAATTTTGAATGGGGGAGGCGAGGGGAGAGAGAGAGAGAGGGAGGAGGAGGGGGGTGAGTTTACAGTGCGCTGTCGGACTTTTGGAGAGTTCAGTGTTGTGCGCTCTCGGTGCGTCACACGCTCCAAACCTCCAGCGGAAGCGCAGCCGCTCGCTCCTCATACATGCACCAGCATCCCGGACTCCTCCAGCTCCTCTCTCTCTCTCTCGCTCTCTCTTTTTTTAAATTTGACATTTCTCCACAAACAAAACTTTAACCTCGCCTCTTGTACTTGTGGCTGCATCCGAGGAGTGAAATGGATGTCATTCCCATGTGCAGTATCTTCCAGGAGCTCCAAATCGTGCACGACACCGGATACTTCTCGGCGTTGCCCTCCCTGGAGGAGTACTGGCAGCAGGTAACGCGCCTTCCGTGACAGTCCGTCCCGTGGACGTGAGACCATACCGTGTGCGTGTGTGTGTGTGTGTGTGTAGGGGGCTAAACTTGACAGCTTCCCCGTGGACGCACACATGTCAAAGTAGGTGTTGTGGAAACGCGTTGCGTGGACTTTAATGCAACAGTTAGTTGTGTAGTTTTCATTTGAAAGGCCGTTTAAAAAAAAAAAACGTTTCACAGGAGGGAAGTACCGCAAGTTCCCCAAAATGACACATCTCTTGATATTTATACTCGTAGAAAATAGTTATTTGTTTTAAAATGTTTGTTGTGAGATATTATTGCGTGTTTTTATTGTGTGTGGCTCGTGCTGCAAATTAAGGACAACATGTTTGCTGGGTAAAGAGGGAGAGAGAGAGAGAGAGAGAGAGAGACATAAGGTTGTGTTGCAGATTTAGCGATTGAATGGCGAGCCGTGCGTCTTTGCGCGCACCCCCCTCCTCGCTCTCTCTCTCTATTTCTATTGCTCTCTCTCTCTCTATTTCTCTCCACTCCCTCTCTAGCCTGTGCTTGCTCCGACACACAAACAACACACACACACACACACAGCGGAGAGAGAGAGAGAAAGAGAGTGGCTGATTCCTGTTGGATGACAGGACAGTGGAGCGATTTTTTTTATATCCTGGGAAACATCTAGATTCCTTCTTGCTCAGTGTGTTGGATGAAGTGAAAAATCCACTCCTGTCTGGTCGCGTCTCTCCGTGGATCAGACCTCCTCAGGCTTCGGTCCAACTCGTCCTCCCGAGGCATTTAAAGCTCGCGTGGGATTCACGCAGCTCCGCTGACGGGAAAACATTTGCCTCCGATGCACATTCTGTCATTCCTGACTTACTGCCACTATAATCCCACCTCAGACAGATTCATTCCCCATGATCCGCTGTCATTAAATCCCTGTTACACAATTATCAGGCTATATACGGAAATGAGGGAAAAAACAAACAAACCAAAAAATGATGATATTAATACAGGATCTGAATCTAATGTTGTGCATGTGATTCTGTGAAAAGGGGGAAATCCCCATGTTTTCATTTAAGCTCATTGACACGCTCCACAATTTCACAGGAGGTGAGATAGGTTTCAGAGAAGTTAGGAAAATAAAATCCTACTTATTATCGTTATTATTATTAATATTATTATTATTATTATTATTATCTCTATTATTTCCTGCCCCCGAGCTGGACAGACCACCGGTTCACACATGCCCCCCCCCCCCCCCAAATACCCCCCCCTTAATAGAAATATGGCTGTAAATTGGAATCCGCTTCATTAGGAAATTGCACAGGCCCATTAGCCGCCCTCATATCTGCCCTGTACGTACTCGGTGACTCTGCAGCTCTCCCTCTCTCTCTCTCTCGCCTCCACTCACTTCCTTTTTTCAAAGAAAATAAGCCCACGATCCTCAGCAGCTCGTGCAGTATTCATGCCGGGCTTTTTATGGACCCCCGTGAACCAGACCTCCCTTCTCCAGGTCCCCAGTGTGCTTTGTTATTTCTAGCAATGCCTCAGAATGCATTATTAAATCTACATTATGCTGAATAATTGATAGATTTAAAAGATCTACAAGCACTTCACCAACCCAACAGGGGGGCTCTGTAGCATATGTAAATTTCATGACCGACCCCTAACACACACACACCAATGCTGTTTCCGAAGGAAATGTGGTGCTTGTAATCCTCGCTGATATGGTCCCAGTGGGCACCCGTAGGACACACTCCACCATCCTCTGCATAGGACATTGTGTCTTGCCTGGCTCACGCAGGCAGGAAGGAAGCAAGGCCGCTGGTGTCACAGTGTTTCCCTTCCTCCCGCTGCTAAGAATAAACAGGGAATATGGAAGGAAAACTGGACATCTTCAGCTCTTATTCACCAATGTGTCAAATCTGTGCATCTCGTACAAATGGCGACTTTTAATTGTGTTTGTTATTTGTGCGATGGTGATTTTTCTTTTGTGGAGAAACTTGAATTTTAACTTCCATCTCCTGCTCCGTCCACGCAGACATGCCTGGAGCTGGAGAGGTACCTCCAGAGCGAGCCCTACGTCTCGGCCACCGACCTCAAGTTTGACAGCCAGGAGGACCTGTGGAGCAAGCTGATGCTGGCCTGCGGTGACAAGTCCCCCGACAGCGACCCAAAGATCCCCCACATCAAGGAGGAAGAAGACAATCAGGACATCCAGCACGCGGACGCCGGCGGCTTCCACTCGGACGCCAGCAGCGAGGCGTCGGACAGCTCCGAGGAGCTCTCCCCCGCCCTCGACTTCTCCTCCTCCTCCACTCTGACGGACATTCTGGGCGACGCCAGGGAAGACCTGGGCTCGGCCATCATCGGCACGCCGCCGTCCTCACCTGAGCTGGGCAAGGACGCCTCTTTGGCCCAGGTGTGGAGTGGGATACAGACGGCGCTGCACTCGCCGGGGAAAGTAAGGACAGGGGGCACGGAGAGGTCTGGGCTGACCAGCGGGGAGGCGTCGCCCGACGGGAGGAGGCGGGTGCACAGGTGTCACTTCAACGGATGCAGGAAGGTGTACACCAAGAGCTCGCACCTCAAAGCACACCAGCGCACGCACACAGGTAACACTGGTTTACAAGTGATGGTGGTGGTGGTGTGTGTGTGTTTGTGTGTGTGTGTGTGTCGGGGGGGTCTTACAACTTGCCATTTATTTTTATTTGCAACAACAACAAGCAAAGACTGAGTGAAAGTAATAACCCATCCACAGTAGATGAGGTTGATCTCAATAAAAGTAAAAAAAAATGCTCCCACATAGTTGGAATTGTTTGTCAGGAGGAATGCCCTCGACGGTGACCTAATTCACACAGACGAACGTGACCCCATGCAGGGGGAGGGAGAGAGAGAGAGGGAGGGAGGGAGGGAGGAAGGGAGGAAGGGAGGGAGGGAGGGATGTTCCTTTGTGGCCGAACAGCAACCAGAGGATGTGGATCCTGCAAACAAATCAACAGTTCTCAGATTTCACCCTGGGAAAAAAAAAACCCACACTGTTTGCATTCAAACACAAAGAAAAGAGAGAAGGGGGGAAAAGAGAAAAGGACAAGAAATAAAAAGAAATGATGAGAATCTGACATTTGCGGTGTTTTGTCCAGAGTTCAAATGTGAGCAGTTTCCTTTGTGACCCTTGACCTCTGCCAGACCGTTTACTGCTGAGTCGCCCATTAGCCGAGGAAGTCACATTCCCAGCATCCTTTGCTGACCATTTTAGCCACATGGTTAATGGCCTTTAGGAACCATTAAGGAACAGTCGCAATTTTCTTTCCCCGCAGCTCTGCTCCATTACATAAGCTGTCTACTCGAGCAGTGCCTTAAAGCTGCATACCGCCGCCGCTCTGAAAAACTTTAAAAAAAAAACCACAAGGCACCAGATTGTTTATCTCTCGGATGCAAAGGAGCCGGCTCAATCTGCTAAGCACCTGCTTAGACAAAAAAAAATGTAAATCCTCTTTTGGCTTGCTAAGAAACTGCAAATATTGGCTGTGTTATATTATGTACTATTAACATTTTGCAATTCTCAGCAAAACAAATAATTACACTTTCCAAGAGTTAATAATTAGTTTATAAGAGACGGTTACTGTGTGTACAGACCTGCAAAACCTACAGAAACCACATTTATGATGTATATAAAGCTGATACATGGATGTTGCATAGAGGTTTTGTGCATCCTTGGGAATAAATATTAATCCTGTCAATGCCGATGTGATTTGTTGCAGGTGAGAAGCCCTACAGGTGTTCATGGGAGGGCTGCGAGTGGCGCTTTGCACGAAGCGATGAGCTCACCAGACACTTCAGGAAGCACACCGGAGCCAAGCCATTCAAATGCAGCCACTGCGACAGGTGAGTGTCACCACAACCCGAGCGGCCTCAAGTGAACGTTCTTCAAAAATAAGGATCAAAAAGAGGGATTTGCTGTTCCATTTCACGCCTCATCGAGAGGATTTTACCCAATACCATTTTTTTATACACAACAGTCCAGCTGTAATCCACTTCTCTTTACCTTCGCGAACAAAGAGCTACGTGATTGACACATAGGGTGGAAAGGTGGATGAGAGTTGATTCACCGGGTGGGGGTCAAGGAGGTTGGATGATTGGAGAGTCCAGTACATGGAGATTAACAGTGGTAGAAGTCATGAGGTGTTGTTGTAGCTTTATTATCCTCCATGAGGCTCTTGTAGTGACAGATTACTCAGATAGAGTGGGACTGGGGTCTGGATTAGAGCCGCGTATGGGCAGCGTGTCCCTGAACCCAACGCCACGTCCACATTAATGTAGTTTAATTTATAATTCAACTATAACAGCTCTTTCTATCTTATTTTTTTAAACATTGCACACAAAATGTGGTCAAACTTTACATTATTTCTGCGTGAGAGAACTTTTCCCACAAAGCGAAATATGTCTGTGATTTTGTTTCTTCTTTTCTCTATTTATTCACTTTTTTTTGTCTCTCTCAGGTGTTTCTCCCGTTCCGACCACCTGGCACTGCACATGAAGAGGCACATCTAAGATGGCCTCCGTGGCGAGAGCTCTGAGGGATGATTCTTGCTCGATCGTCCCGAACCTCTGTGGGGATATGCGAGGCCGGTTGTGTCCCGGGAGCGCTAACTAACCCGGGAGCGCCGCCGTGTTCCAGGCAGCGGGAAAAAAAAACATGAACCAACGCAGGCTTTTATTTGCACCATACTTAGTGCCTCCAACACCTCGCTGTGGAGATGGCTCTTGAAAGGCTTTTTTTTTTTTTTTTTTTTTTATACAGTGGAGGAATGGGAAGGGGTGGGGGAGAGAAAAGAAAGAAAAAAAAAGAAAAAAATATTTTTAGAAACTGGGAAAAATCTGGGACTGGAGAAGACGAGGAAGAGACTCTTCTGTATGGTTTTGGACGCTTTTTTTTCCTGGAGGATTATGGGACCCCCCCATGTGTGGTGGTAGTGGTGGTGGTGGTGGAAAGGGGGGGGGGTACCATGTCTCTGAAGACAGTGTGATTGCCTGTGTGCATGGGGACTGTGAGTGCCTGTGACTGGGTGCCTGTGCTGGCTTTATGGAGCAGATGGAGCTTTGCATTGTGGGACGCCAATGAATGAACGAGTGAGGCGGTGTGATGAGGTTTTTATTTAGTCTCCTCTATTGTTGAGAATGAATGCAAGGTTCTGTCTGCGTGTCTTTGAGTCTCTGGGCTGTGCGGAGGAACAGCAGAGGTCAAAGGTCACGCCGCCTCGTGGCCAGAGGTGGAACTACAACATCTCCCGTTTTATTTTTTAGTTTTTTTTCTAAAAGCGGGATGTTGTTTTGTTTAGTGCAGCTATTAAATGTGCAATGTATTAAGTAGCCTGTTTCAAACCATACATGCTATAAAGCTCATTTTGTTGTCCATAGTGTAAAAAAAAAGAAAGAAAAGCAGAAAAAAAAAAAAACACAAAAAAACACAAAAAAACTGGTTGTACACAAACAATTATCACATTATAACAGACGTTGCATGGGATCTGGGGATGTGTCGCTCACCCGCTTGCTTATAGGACAACAAAATTCCATTCGAGAGCAGCTACCTTCATATTATGCGTAGTAGTATTGTACAAAAACACATAAGGCAGTCATTCTTTTTATGATTATTATTGTTGGGGATACCACTATTGCTTGGCAACTGTCTTGACCATGGGATTTCTTATTTTTCGCACCCCTATTTTTCTTCACTTCTGCTCTTTTTTTTCTATCTGTAAATGCACTGTTGACCTTACTGATGCCTTATGTAAGTGGCCTTGTCCTGTTAAATAGATCACTCTCTTTCACACACACACACACACACACACCAAGCGGGGACTGCAAATGCAGAAGTTATTATCGTCGTCATTGAACAGCTTTATAAAGGCTCTGATCCATACAGTCACACGTTTGCCCCCTTTTTTTTCCCAAAACAGACTCTTCAAAACTCCTGAAATTGAAAAAAAAAAAATATATATATATATATCAGCTTCATAATGACTGCCATTTCTAACATTTCTGTGCGTTTTTGTGTCGAATATATCATTAAATATATCAGAACTGAAAGGCCTACAAATTAAACAACGTAGCAACTCAGTTTTGTGATGGTTTACTACTGTGTAGTAAAAGGTGGATTTTAACATGCCCGTCGACGGTACTACGGAGTCGCTTGGAAAAATGTTCTCATGAAACGTGGCTGAGGAAAAAAAAAAAGTAAGATTTAGCTGAAAGAAAAAACATTTAAACTGGGGCCACTCATATCAGTCCTGAAGGAAGAGGTGTCCCTCAGAGCGACAACAGTCTCAATCACGAGAGTCTTTTTGATGTTGTGTGTTTTGTGGAGTCTCGCCCTCGGGCCGAGTCTGTATCTTTACTCAGTCCTGGTTTGAACAGTCGATCATCATCATCTGACTCAACGGTACCAAAAAACCGGTCGGACCTGTTGGGCCAGGTTCTGGGGTTTCTGTGTTTCTCTGCAGGTGAATTGATGAGACCCTATAGGACCAGGTGTACGTCTGTACCAACTTCCCTATATGCATGCTTTAGCTTCAGTTATGTGACTTCAACGCACTCCTGTGCGCGCGTCGATCTACTTCTCTCATCTCTCCGAATTTATTTTAAACCCCTCGGTTCACAAATTTAAAAAATAATAAAAATGTCCCCAATTTTTCTACTAAACGGAGCCACAATGTCAATGTTTTTTGTCAGATAGAGAAGCGAAGGGAGGACAAATGTGTCTGCTTTAAGGATATGGCTGAAATACTTGTTCATAAAACCTTTCCGTCTGTCACTCGGTAGTTAACATCACAGGTAGCCTTCTTATAACTCGACAACTGTACAGGTGAACCTTCAAGATCACTAAAGAAAAATCAGTGTGCCAACCTTTCTTTTTACACTGAGAAAAATCACAGATGCAAAGATGTACATTGTAAACTAAGAGAATTTTGTATGGAAGCTTCTATTTTGAAAGGGTATGGGACCAAAAAATAAATACAATACTGAGCGCAGTGTTGTTACCGAAGAGGCTAAAGAATTACTGTAAAATAGACACACTCCATTCTCCTTCATTTGCTTCTGTAACACACTTTTTGTTTTTGATTTGACTGGAGAAAGGTAAAGCAAATGTACATAAAAAAAAAAAGCATCAATAGCGCCTACACCTGTGGCCTATCATCATTCAATAAGAAAAAGAAAGAAAAAAAACATGACGTGAATTGTTCTGGACACTTGAATTGTTCTAATTTTGCATTCTGGTGCCTGCTGAGTATTACATAAATCTTATTTTATTATTTTTTTATTTTTAAATTTGCCATGTCACTTCTTTCTGAACCTTTCAAAGACCTGCAAAGATAAGCTATCTTTAGCAGGAGAATCTTTATTGGATGAACACGGAGATAAAGTATGAGGCTCTATTTTTGTTTGTTTTATGTTATAACGAGATTTTTTCATTTGAAATTGTTTTGTAAAATAGTTTCTGTATGAATGTATTTTTTATTGGAAAATCGATAAAAAGAATTTATTGGATCTACATGTGGTTTACTTTGTTTTTTCTTTCCCACGACACGGTCAACCAGGAAATTCCTGTTCACAGTCGATTCCCAAAAGAGAAATTATGTTACTCCCACTTTTCACCAGAAGGTCAAAGGTCATGCCAAAATGTGAACCCGAGCTAGGTAGATGTTTATCACTTGTTATTCCCAATATTTGCTTGGGTTTTATCATTATTATCATCAGAAATAACATATCCTGGAGTAGTAGTTGATAATTTCCCATTAAAAAAAAGTTCTTAAATGTATTGGTACTTACTTAGGATAAAAAATCTTAGTCGTTACACAAGAAAGACACACAAAAAGTCTGCGACTAATTCAATGTTGACTGTGGGGCAGGCTAGTCATAAAGAGAGACAATGAATCGACAAGTCAAATAATCTGTGAAATCCCTTTCGGGATTTTGTGGTCTGTGGCACAAGTGGATGAGATTCATTGATATTTATGTAGGTCATTGCATGAAATCTGGGGAAAACACGATAAAGTTTTTTTTTTTTTTTTGCAAAACTCAGGGACAGTTGTGTGCACAGTGTTTTCCTGCCATGAGGGATTATTGACATTTAAGGTGAGCCCACATTCGTTTCTAAATTCCATTGAAATTATTTGATTAATCTGGTTAAGCTGTGGGCTTGTTTAAACCTGTCACCTCCAGTGCGTTCTTTCAAATCTGCTCTCTGGAAAAAAAAACTGTCAACAATGTTTTGAGTCTTGGATATATTTGCGATCAGGATGTTGATGGATAGCTAATCCCAAGTTCAACAGCAGAATGATGAGGAGCATTTGGGAGGACAATCTGTTATCGTGCTTCAGCCAAGAGTTTAGATTTTTCGTCTCTCCAAGTAATGTATGCAAACCAAGTTGTGCCGCAAAACAAATCCCAGATAAGAGCTCTGCACGCTGCAAGCGGCATCTTCAGCTCCCACTGCCAGATTGCCCAAGACTATATATACATTAAGTCCCCCAATGAGTTGTTTTTTCTCAACTATGTACATATCGCTATTTATTGTAATTCAAACCGAAAAAAAACAGTAAAATATAGTTAGAATTGCGCATCGTCCCACACAACCATGCAAATGCAAACACACACAAGTCAGCGGAAATTTGACCTCTGCATTTAACCCATCTGTGGCGTATGCAAGGCCACAGAGCAGTGGGCAGCACAGTGAGAGCATCCAGGGTTAGTGCCTTGCTCAAGGGCATTAGAGGTGGCCTCTTTTTTGTTAGTGGCGGTGGTTTGTGCATTCTTCCAAGAGACCACCTCGACTGGGCCTCGAACCGGCAACCCTCTGGTTCGATGCCTGTCTCCCTCACCGCTAGGCCACCTCTCCCCAATTTGTAATTATTATTATTATTTTTATTTTTTAATTATAATTCATATCACTATCATTTATTTAATTTAATAATAATAATAATTACATATATAACTGCAGGTTCGCAAACAAATTGGGCATCATCTTTTTCAAATTACAGTATGCTAATTGGTTAGCATCGGCACACCCTCAACTGCTTTGTGGGCAAACAAATTGTATTTTATGAATTTAATATGCATTAACATGATCTCAAACTGTTCTAGTTGGAAAAAAAACACTGAGTGTTACATGCATGTGCAAGTAATACATCCCCCACAACCTCCACATAGGATGTGACTCTGGTGTCCTGCAACCACAGTCGACTAGGACTACCCACAACAACCTGTTTCTCTAGTTCCTACTGCAACAGAAACTCAACCCCTCCCCCCCTCCTAAACTTAAAACCACCCCCCCTGAGAAACAGATCTTACTCATTCAAAGCGAATTATCAGTAATAAACTCATTTCAGGATAGCATTATTTATTTATGACAATTTCACTCTTGATACCTAAAGAAAAACATACAATCTTATTATTTAACAGACACTTTATTCAACATGACGCTGCTAGAGGAATCAATTAGCCTTCAAAGGACTGCATCCATATTCAGAGCTACCGGGGAGATGAATGGCAACATTCAAGGTCAATCAGGAAAACAAGATCTTCTCCGGAGCAAGGTTTCCCCACATGCACATATGTTTACACACACACACACACACACACACCCACAGCTCCTCATATATGTCCCGTGGGCCTGTGGGGGGAGTTTGCTTGTTAAACCAGAAGGAGAGTGGAGGTCAGCGACCCCACGTGGGGACGGTAGTCCGTCAAGTCTTAGTCACCTGGAAGTGAAGAGACTTAATGTAAAGATGTTAATCAATCAAACAGGAAGTGCTTTGGCGAAGGTTGAAACGTGTACGCATACTCTCGGTTTTATGTCACGCATGCTCTGTATTCCCTGTTCGTTTTAGCTAACAGTTATTTATTGGTTTGTTTTGTTTGTTTGTATGTGTCAAAGAGTTACGACTTCTCTGTTCCACGAATTTGAAGCGGTCTTATGTTGAATTCAAGTTTTTTTTTTAATTGTTCGCAGAGGATAAAGGTGAACTCATATCATCCCGTAGATGCAGCACTGAGGGTGAGATAGCTTTTCCAACCCCTGTCTGCACACACAGTGATGAAGAGGTCTTTTTAGGGGGGGCGGGGGGCGAGATTCTGGCCAGACACCGCCCCACCAGTTCCCCCGGCTGATGATGTATGGGCATTCCTCCCCCCTGCCCCCCCACCTACACTCCCACTCAGCCTCCTCTTCCCCCGACTCTCTCTCCTCCCTCTAGGTGATGAACAAGCTCATTACTATGGCGGTTTGATAAAAGGAGGCCATTATCTTTTCCGCGGTGCACTTTGAACCCCGATGGAGGAATCTGCTCCTCCCCGTCTCCGGCCTTTGGTTACGTAATGCGCCCATGGCTGCCAATGTTTGCAGAACATCCCACACTTTCCTCCTCGTCTCCTCCGACACATTCGCTGGATTCTAGCTCGCCAGTGAACCGGCGCTATCTCTATTCCTGTCAACAGAGGTGGAGTCTGTCGTCTACCAGCATTCACAAAGTCCTGGATAGCTCAGACTGTGAAGAGGCTTTTACTGAAGATAGGCCGGCTCCTGGAGCCATATCATTTATGTTTATTTTATACACTTTATTATGAAAAATATACCATTAAAATCCCTTCACTATTTCTCGAAGGCTTTTATTGTGAAACCTTCCATTCATCACGCACAATTAAGTTTTAATATAAAAATATACCCAGATACAAAAATACCCAGATAAGAACACTGCACCAGTATGAATGAATCAAGTCAAATTGTCTTGACTGTAGCGGTTAATGTATTCCAGTTTTTGTAAAAGTCATATTTACTGAACTGTATTTGAATCTTGTATTATTTGAAGCACACCACAGCTGCAGTTATTATTTAATGAATGTGACATTTGAAGAACATTAAGTAGAATACCTTATATGAGGCTATGTGGCATTGCCACAAATAGGGTGCAGTTTTATTTAAAATCTGTTTGGAGGCAAATTACCAAGGTGTAAAAATGACATTCTGAGGAATTTTGGATTTAATTTAACAGGACATTTTATTTCTTAATAAAAATCTACTACTACAATGAGCCACACTGTGAGAGACTAAAGCAGATTAATGAAATGAAGAGATAAAGTCAGAGTAAACGCATCATGTTTTTAGGCCTCGCAAAACACCACTGCTGTGTTTGCCCCAAGCCATCACTTATCATTTTTCCCAGCTTGCGAAACTTGCTGCAGAATATTCCTCAGTGATCTTGTTGACTGTCATTTTGTCCAAACAACAGCAGCATTCATTGTGTTGAACGTCATCCAACATCACACCACACGAATTCAAAGTGTTTGTCCACAAACAACACCAAGCACATGTCGTTCAAATAACAAGATGAGATAAAAATGTCCTCTTCAAAAACAACCTTTTCTATTTTAAATAGATAGTTTTTTTAGTGGTAAAAAAGTGGAAAATAATTTTAACTAAGAAATGTATGCTCCAGTCTTTTTTCGTTCAGTATAAAATATTGGAATGATCTAAGCTTTGCTGTAGGGGCCGTTTTGGGAATGTATTTTTTTTTATGAAATGTTTCCCATCAGGGTATAAAAACTATGGCTCCAACATCACATTTACAACTCTTGAAAAATATGACTCAACCAAAAAAAAAGGAAATTGTTTCGCCAATATGTGATGAAATAACAGCGTGGAAAATGTTCTTATTGTAAAGAACACGAAGCACCGTGAGGATACAAACATGTAAATGTTTTGAGACACAATGAAGTCATCTGCAAAGTATTTACAGAACGTGTTTATTCAATATATAATGTGTGCTGTGTATTTTCTGTACTTTGACTTACCATGGAAACTAGTCTTTCAGGTGGAGGAGCTCAAGGAAGTTGTTTCCTTGTGTTTTTATTTATTTCTTTTATTTCTTTGGCCTCTTGCAGGTAGAAGGGTAAATGTCCAAACTCTGACTCCGAACTGAACGCGGCATACATTTGAGGATTAAGGTCCCTAACTCTTGATTGTCCTCCAGGTGACTGATAAACAAAGATCCCAGTGTTGATGATATCTTACGTGTCTCCTCTCAAACCAAAGCCAGACGAGCGGTGAACTCGCTGCTCTCTTTAATCCACAGCTGGCTGCAGGAGCGCCGGATTAGCCGGAACAACTGCACCAGATTAGATTAAACACTAAGGCTAATGCTAACTGGATTTACTGAGGTGAGTCAGTCGGCATTACGCGGTGCAGAGCAGAGGGGACATGGACACGTTGCGAGAGACGCCGTTACCATGGTAACTGTACACAAAGATGGCGACAGCTGTCGCCTCCAGGATGCATAGACGAGAAATCCAAAAATCGCAGCTAAAATATCTTAAACTAACCCCAAAGAAATCAAACACTGATTTGTCTAAAATACCAAAGCAATGAGTCCCCCGCTGACAAACTCATCCACTCAAGTAAAACTCAACACAACAACCCTGGAAGTTTTCATCAAGGTCACGGCAACTTTTCTCTCCTCTTGCCCGGTAAAAATCTATCATCACACACACACACACACAAAGGAAACCCACGTACTCGCACCTGTTTCCCTGAAGGTTTGCGAAGCATTGTTTGAATTCACCTATCGCCATGACAACGGCTCTCTCTTTACCGGCGGTGCCTGTGGGAGGTTTTTCGCCCAGCCTTTTCTAATTTCACACTGTGTGGATATCTCCATTCAGTAATTACAATCCCATCCATTCTCATTTTCCCTGTCCAGACAATGTGCCCTGGATATACTCAACCACAGACACACACGCACACGCACACACACACACACACACACACACACACACACACACACACACATACAGAAACGTGTGTGCGTGTTTGTGCGTTTGAGATAGAGGTAGAGAGACAGATGTGAACTGTCACAACTACAAATTTAACCAACGCACACAATCGCAAACAAACTCATCCTTCTTAAATTCCAATTACAAGCCGCCCTCCACTTTGTAAACTTAGCCTCATTGTTACAAAAAGAGGACAAAAAAAGAAAATATTATTGCAAAGTAAGAGGAAGTCAAATCAGTGAGATTTGGCTATATCGGATAAGTGGTAGATTTTATAATAAGTTGAAGTGGATTCAGAAACAAAAGTTTCCTCTGCGGAAAAGATAGTGTTTGTATCGAAGGTTACATCATGAAAGAAAGCTCGCCAGATTTCCACTGTGATCATGGTGTGAACAAGTATTATTTATTTTTTATATTTTTCAACCTGGTCAAACTCTGATTGTAAAGGTGTGTGTGTGTTTTTGTGCCATCAGAACAGCAAAGTGATTTCAGGCTCCCAGTCATCCGCGGCACATAATGAACATCAAATAATAATTTTTTTCCTGTTGTGTAAGGACACACACTGGCCAGTGTTGACTTTAGACGAGTGGACACACCCAAACCTGTTTGAACACACCGCTGTCCTGTTCCCAGTGTCAACACGCCTCACCTCTGCAGGACAACCAGATACCATATATCCAGTATGTGACATCTGGCGTAAATTAATTCAAGTCAGAAGGAGTATTAGTGTGAAACTGTGTGTGGGTGCGTGTGTGTTGGGCTTCAGTCCGAACATCAACGTTGGGAGTTAATAAACACGTACCTGAGGTTTAAACCCTTGAGTCGAAGCTCACGTTCAATGCAAATACATTATTGATGTTTACATTTCATTATACTGAATGCACGAGGCCTGCTGACCCTGATCCAACTCGGTGTTTGCTGAGTTGCAGGAGAAGCTTCTGCAGAAATGTTCCTCTGCTGCAAAGAGCCTTGAACTCAATGACATACAACACACAAGCTCAACAGAGAGTCCCAGACAAGGATAAAACTGCTGCAGCAGAAAGAAAAAAATACATTTTGAAAGGTCATTTTTAAAAATAAATAAAAATAATCACATTCATGGCTAGTTTTGAAAATAGCCTTAATTAACACATGCTTTGTCTGTGGTTTGATTACATTTAAAAGCAACACCAGGACAGAAATGCTCTAAAATACTAGAACCAGCATTACAAAAAAAACACTCATTTTTACTCATACAGGGATGCACACGTAAATGGGAAAACTTTCAACATTAAAAGGAGATAATGAGAAAAGTTTTCAAAAATCTGATTTGAAGTCTGTTTTGCACATGAGACCTCTATTTTGAGTTTTGATAGGATCAGAACATTGCAAAGTCATTATTTTCCATCAGTGGGTCCTGCAGGTCCCAAATCCATTTTCTGGTCCAGATAATAGCATTTAAGCTAGAAATCTTAGAGATCAATAATCCTGTAAATATGTACATGTAGAACTCTTTTCAGCTTGACATCCACATCAAGTATACGCGTATTCAAGTACAAACACATTTCACCAACACGCCGTCCTCACTCAGTCTGAATAACAAAAGGTTTTTGGATGTGACCTCCGCTGATCAGCTTATTTTCCCAGAATCCCCTCTGCCGCGTGTTTACAGAGTCTTCTCAGGACTCCCAGGAGACTCACGTTGCAACAAAACCGCTGTGCTGCATGTAAACACCGGCCCGGCTTAACTCGTGTTTACCCCACAACTCTTTTAGGTCATCTGTGTGTGTCCCCCACGTCGAGCCGCAGACGTCAACACCGATTCACTGCGTGTGATGGCTATACAACAAGCAGGGGGCGGAGCTTAGGAGAGAGAGAGAGGTGGGGGGGCACACGGGCCTCAAACCTGATCTGATGTGTCCATCGGGCCTTGAATAAACTTAATACCATTTTATTTATGTACCGTGTAAATAATCCCATATTCCCTTAGCTCAATCTCAACCACTCCACTCATTCATTCATTCAGTTTAAATAAGAAGATGAGATGATTTAATTTTAAATAGCTGTTTTTTTTTTTTTTTTTCAAATAATCTGGTAAGGCTGTAAAATCAAAGCAGAAAGGTGGAAAATAAATTCAACTAAGAAATGTATGCGCCAGTCTTTTTTTTTATATATTTCAAATATCGGAATGATGTCAGCTGTGCTTCAAGTACCATTTTTGGGAATGTACTATTTTTTTTTTTTTTTTACTATTTTTTAGTTTTTCATTTTTCCCACGAGGGTACGAAAACTATGGCGTAGCTCCGTCTGCATTCATTCGTCCATTCATTGAACGCCATGAGGTTGTAATCATCTGCACCTGCTCACGAGATGTTCCACCTGCGGTTCCCCGTCATTGGAACGAGTTTCCACAGGTGTCAATCTCTATCCAACCTTATCAAAACCCATCTCCACATCCTCACCACGGCGCTTAGTATTTATTCCACCGTCTCCTCCTGCACTAAAGCTTCAGCTTTGTTCCTCAGAAAAAGAAGAAAACTCTGCAAAATGAGTAAGTAAAAACCCCCTGTAAATAAATGCAGTCTATAATAAATAGATATGCGTTCACTCATATGAAACCTTCATCAAACAACCACAAATTTGCATTTCCTGAACTTTAAAACAGCTTACCAGCTGAAATGTAATAAACAAACTGGGTTTTTGGTTTGTTTGACAAAACCATTTTTATTTTTTTGAATGCATCAGCACTTTTAATGATACAGCACATGCTCGTGTGAATATTCTCACAGTGCTGCTGCGGTTTCGTGAGTTTGTTTGTTGAGCCTTTCACGTGATTCTTGCTGAGTCTCCTTTAATGAGCCAAACAATGTGAGTCGTCTCTTTGTTTGCTCTCTATTATAATTTCTCTCATAATTCATCTTGTCTACTGTTACTGAATATCGATTTTTTTTAGCTTTGTGTTTAAATGTTGTGGTTGTCTTCAGAGCCTCATAAGGGTCAAAGGCTTTGACCTGGTTGTTTTTTTTTCTCTGGCAAATTTTGAACACGCTCTCGCTCTGAACATAACACGCACGCTTGACTGACAAACATGTATGGAGAACATTTTTTTTTATAGTTCATGAAACCCTGACACATTTCGACAAAGTCCCCAACTCCGACGCTCCAAATATTTGCCCACCGCCTGTAAAACTTCATTCCAGAGCACTGTAAACAACATGTCATTTTCATGCCGTTTGATCATGGAGCTATTTCTGAGGGAACCTCCCGAGGTTTTTTGCAATGGGGGTGGGGTTGGAGGTGTGGAGGCGATGCACTAGCGTAAAGACAAGTAGAGTTTTTTTTTTTTTTCTTTTTTTCCATCTCACTTTTAAGGACTGAGGTTTTTTGAAAAAGAATAATAAAACAACTGTCGACTAATTGGCAAAAAGAAGTGCACTATGGAGAAATAATAATATATATATAAAAAAAAAAACAACTACAAAGTGTCTCCACAAGGGAAATGTAGAAAGCTCCTCTGGAAGCACAGAGACGCGTATACAGGGCATCTCACAGTGTGCAGAACAATCCCCAGTCAAGTACTTTTATACTTTCATTGTTCCATTTTTTATTTATTTATTTTCTTCTCCCTGGGCGTCTTAATGCTACAAGTCTCAGTCTGAAGAAGTTAACTTGCAGTGCCACTGGTCCAAACCGGTTTTATGGTTCATCCCCATTAGATTAGAATGAGCACCTGAAATAGAATTGTCCAAAATCAAAATCGCTTTCTGACTCGTCCTACAGAGATATCATCTGTTTAAATATTTTAACTTCATGTTGGTTCTGTTTATGACCCTTTTTTTTTTTTAATGGCAAAGTCAACAGAAATCTTGCGAAATGTTTCCTCATTGTCGGATCTGTTGGTTTTCTCTTCATGAATCTGCTGTAAAGTGCCTCAAGATAACCTCTGTTATGATGTGGCGCTATACAAATAAAATTGAATTAAATTGAATTTAAATCTTACATTCAAAAGCTTGTACAAACACCAATAGTTAGACAAACTGCTCCCCCACTTCCTCATTTACTTCTGCTTTTAGAGCTTACTGTGACGTCATTCTTAGTTCCTCAACCTTTGCTTTTAACTCTGGGATCATGGCACCATAACCTAATAAAAACTTTTCTGGACTTTGGATTAGTTTTACAAACGTCCATGGTTTTTGAAAACTTCATGATAAGAGTAATAAAGAGTAATAACTTTTTATTATTATTACTGTTGGTCGATGGGAAAAACACGATAATTTGCCACAAGGGATTATTTTTTCTGGCACTGCCAATGTTGTCCACTGAGGGAAACTGGAATGAAGTCTTTATACAGACACAAGATAAACCTGTTAATTTCAGTAACATCTCACTGGATCATTTTCCAAAGGATGCCAAGAGTCATGGGAATTGTAGTGTTCAGAGCCAGCGGCTAAACCAAAGTGACGACCCATGAACACAGGATTTTTCAAAATGAGGTCTCAATAATAATAAAAATAGCTATAATATGAAACTTTCACACCCTGATCTAATTATCCAGTAGAATTAGCATGTTGAGATGACTTTGGGTAGGCAAATTTCATCATCATCATCTTCATCATCGTCATCGTCATCATTTACCAAATTCAATATTCTTGGGTCAGTAAATTTAAAAAACAGGTTTGCACAAAAACAACATTTATATTTATATCCGATCTCAGCAGTCACCTGTATGCCCGCACACGCAGAGAAAACCTTGACAGAGACACACAAACTCCCTCATTCTCCATCCTTTCACAAAGCTACAAACGCACACATCACTGGCACATCAGCGACGCACAAGAAAAAGCTTTTTTCCTCATTGTTCTTCTTCCTGGAGCCACCGAGTGGCCGGGGGGGGGGAGGGGGGAGTGGACACATTTGTCCTGTTGTGTCGTGCTAATAATACGCTACCATCGGGCCGAACCACAAACACACCACTCATGGCTGTAATCTTGTTGTCAGCTGTCTCACACTGTGGATGACGCGCACACACTCAAAGCCATTTTGGCATGTGGGGCCTTAGATCCCACAGCCCCGGCTTAATTGGATTTTTGAAACGTGGAAGTGTGTGTAGGTGTGTGCTCATCTGTGTTTGTGTGTGTGTGTGTTGATCGGTGGGTGTACGCACATATGCATTTCTGCACATCTGAGTGTTTTCTTATGTGCGCTCACATCTGACACATAAAACCTTAGTGCTGTCAGGTGAAAACCTTATAAATTACAGATTTTTAGGAGCACAGGGGGGGAAATAAAATCCTTGATCTGAAACAGCTTGTGTTTTTATTTGATAGAATTAGTTTTGGAAAGGTTTTATCTGCTCAGGCCCGGTAAAGTATTATCTTTTTTTAAAACAGTTGAGAAGAACCACTCAAATCACTTGAGTGAAGGAAGAAATCCTGAAAAACAACTTTAGTGCTGTTTTACAACATGTTCCTAATATTTACTCCTCTTCACCTCTACTGGTTCAGACCTGAGATATATATATATATATTTTTTAAACTCCTCCGCTTTGGGTAGTAAGTTGCCTCTAATCCAACTCTTCAAATACCATTTCCCACCTCTAAATAGAGGCATTCCTCAGATCTTAGCAATTAGCTTCAGATTAGCTTCGTCAGATTTTTTTTTTAATCTCAAAGACCATCAAAATACAAATTCTGCACCACCTTTGAGTAAAATTAAAACACAATTGATTGTCACATTAATGATTTTTTTTTTTTTTTTTGTATTAGCACATGTATGCAATTCAGTGAAAACGCAAGTTACCATCACAGCAAAAATAAATGAAGACTTACAGAAACAAAACATAAAAAAACTGGATTTTAGGCATGTACTGGAGTAAAAAGCGTGAAACATGTTTTCACTTTCCTCGTTTCCCCGCGCGTGTGCATGTGCTCGCTCTTGAATGCATGTGAGTTCATAATCCCTAAAATGAAAGGTATGAGATAGGTGGGTGGAGGCCTGCCAGTGTGTGAGATAGAAGTGGACGCTCCGCTGACTCTGGGAGAGACGAGGGAGCCAGCGTCTCAAGTCTCTCCGGGATCCACAACCTCCGCTGTCGACTCCAAAACCTCCAGCGGGTTGTGTAGATTGTGATCATTGACAGTGTGGAAGGGGGAAAAAATTAAAAACGTTTCTCTGTGCTGTTGATAAATGATTGAGTGAAAAACTGGGAGTAGACGAAAGACGCTGTTCACCACTTACTAAGGAGATGCAAGTCTCAGGCAAAATGCTCATATAAATATATATATATATATATATATATATATATTTTTTTTTTTTTTTTTTTTTTTTTTTTAGTGTTTCGCAGACATCAGTAAATGTGAGAGGAGATACATCACAGATAATGTTTTCCAGTCTGAAAACCCTTCAAAGAATAGAGTGGCGGTTTAAATTGAATATTCAACAGGCTGCAGAGAGCGTGAGTGGTTGTAAACGGGAAAAAAGAACATTTATTCACTAAAAAGTTTCCCTCTAATCTTAAGTACAAACTGAAAATGTCCCAGTAAAATGTCCCAGAAAGAAGTTTGTCACAGTAGCGGCAAAAGTTTTCAATTTGTGACCTTTCATGGTAAAAACAAAAAAAGAGGGCAGAATAATAATGACTTGAAATTCTAGGATGCATAACAGACACACACAAACTCACGTTGTGGTGACAGTCAAAAGTAAAAAAATCCAAAAAATCTGGTGTTACTGATTGTGAGAAGTGAAGCATTTTTTTTTCCTGTTCATTTATTCCATCTTTTCTTCCCCGTGACCTTCAAGCTTTGCAAATAACAGCTTTCTCCATAGCAACAGGGCTCGCCGCGTACCCTCGTCAGAGCCACTCAAGGCATTCATGAATTTCTGAAATGGAAAAAAGGTAATTTCAGTGGAATCTGAATCTGTCTATTGAGCTGTGTGAACACGCACCTGTATCCTAGATGCTTTTGTCGCGCAAGGTTGCGGTTGTGAGTTTTTTTACACCAAAAACTCACGTTCACTTTATTTTAATCTTAAACTCTCGGCCAGACGAGATGAATCAAAGAAAAACAGCACTTACTTCCGGTTTTGTGCTTCCAAATGACTCCATGAATATGGCAGTGCTCGAATGAGGTTAAAATGTTGTTTTTTCTCTCTCTCTGGGAAATATTTAATCTGCATATTGAGTTTTCTGTATTTTCCAGGAAGCCATCTGCCTTTGTTTGAAGAATCTGACGCTGTCAGGTTTCTGCCATAGAACAAACAGGAGGATCACTGCGTCTTATCGCTGCTCATTTCTCCTGCCAAACAAGATCCTGTCCTCTCCATTGTGTGTGTGTGTTTGACCAGAAACACGTGCACACAATACCATGCTCCTGATCTAGTAATGCATTTTTAAAATAAAATCTTCCTTAAACCCATGGATTTAGTAACTTCTGCTCTCTTTACCTTGGTTTGATAAAAGTGAAATAACGTTGTTTGTTTTTTTAAATGAAACATTAAATATTGAATCGAAATACACAGAAGCCGTTAAGCTAAAGCTAAGCTAAGGTGTGTACCAGAACGTGCTTTTGGCACAACATCTCTTATTTATTTGCATATTTTGTATTGAGGTCATCCAAAAGTAACTTAAAGTGATCAGGTTACACTACTTTAATATTTTGATATTAGTAAACTGTTGGTGATTAAATGTTTTTAAATATAAATATTAAATAGTGAGTGTACCTGATCACTGTTTTTTTGGTTCTGTTCTATATGAACAGGCTGTGTGCCGGGTGACTCTTTGAAAATATAAGAACGAAATAAGAAATGTCAAGTAATGTGAGAAATTGAATTTCCATTCAATCAGTGTTTTTTATTTATAATGAGTGTTATGGAGCTCTGCAGCAAAGTTGAGTTTTGTGCAAACACACAGTCGTGTAGATTTCGCCCTGAATGTGAGATAATTGGACAAATATTCGGTGTGGGGGGTGTCCTCTGCTGCCGAGCCTAATTAGGGAGAGAACATTTTCATATCTGCCAAACAACGGCAGACAAACCAAAGGTGCCCTATAAAGAATCCACGGCTTCATTATAATGTGACAACATTGGCCATGTTAATGTGACGACTGTTGCTGCCGAAGAGGAGCAGCTTTGTCGGGGGCCTGAAAGACCCAGATCAGGAAAGCTAATGAAAAAAATCTAAAAAAAGTTGACAGGAACAAGGATTCGTCTTCAGATCAATATGCCGACGCTGGCTTCGATCTGTGGAGGGCAGGTCTGTGGAAGTTTTTTGATGAAGCACGGGAGGTCAAAGGTCAACGTTGGCATTGATTACCCGGCAGCTGGAGATCATCTGGGATGATTTGCTGATAATCAATGATGAATTTAAATAATAATAATATTTAAAAAATGAAAAAATGGTTTATGGAGGACATTTTTCTTGTTAAAGCTGCCTCCCACTTTTGCAAATTGACAGAGCAGAAGGTAAATGTGGAAAAGGTGGAAGAAGACAGGTACACCTCCATCCATCTTTTTTATATGAATTTAAATTTCTCTCGTAGAAAGAAAATTGAGAGTTTATGCCAGAGTCCTGACAGAGACATAAATGTTTTTTTTTTTCCTTTAGTGGAAAACTTTGATCATTAACAGGAGAAGATGTTGCTGGAAACATATTTGTCAGATTCACTTTTACAACGTGGTACTACTGCTTCTTCCAGTTTAAGTTTTAGTTTCATGCCAACCTCGGAAGAAAAAAAAAACTAAACCCAAATAAGAACAATACTCTGAGTTTACAGGACAGAGATACAAAGTGAACGCAGCAAGATAAATAATAATATGATCTCATCTATTGGATCGATGCTGGTGGTTTAAATAGATATTTAGTTCACTCAATGATTGTTAGTAATCTGAGATTTAATGGAAAAAAATAACGGATGGATCTCAATTTCTCTGTTAATTAGCTGTCAGGTCTAAATGTATTGCTAAATAATCAAAAAAATGACGAGCTACATTTGGACAGTTTGCCACTTGTTTCTACAGAAAACACAATCCTGAAAACAACTGTGAATTAGAGTCTGATGATTTTTTCTGAACCTGTTTATAAGGAAGAACTCAAGAAAGATTATGTCACTCTGTTTACCATCCGACTGTTACAGTATTTATTTAGGGTAAGAATGTGGAAGTTTGCGCAGCAGCAGATAGACACCCAAACTGTCAATACATGTCGTAATGGTGACAGACAATTACAAAAGAAAACAGGGCCAGAGACGAGAACAAGCAGAGCAGAGGAGGATGCTGGGAAAATTAGAGCAGAACAACATGCATTATTCACTTTTCCACCAGCGTGCACAGAACAAACACGCAGCGCTGGCTTCAGGTGGAAAAAAAGCTTCTGACTGTTTTTTTTTCGGGATGCATACAGTATAACAGTGAGCAATGATGAAAGTGCATTAGTGTGAGGGATCTGTCCTGAAAATGAAGATTAATTAGACAGAGAACCGCTGCTGGAGATGAACATGCTCGTGATGGAGTAGCTTTTGGTGTTTTTTTTCCCCTCCTCAGCCTGCTTAAAATTCACCGTGGAACAGCGTTGCTATTGGCCTATAATTACAGCATCAGTCATTATTGATCATTGTCACTTTAATAAACAGCTCCTAACATTCGGGTGAATTTGCTTAAGATATAAAAAAAATAAAAAAACCCAGGCAACCAAGAGCGAGCATCACCGCATTTATCTGGCACGGTCGAGAGCTGAGGGCCGCAGGAAGGAGCTGCAGCATTTAGAAAATCAACATTCAAAAGGAGCTTTTAGATGGAGAAAAATTTTAATGAAATAAAAGGGGACGTGAAAATAGGAACCTAGTGTCAGCTCGGCCTTGAGATAGTTTCTCAAGGATGCACGGCTTTTGTTTGCATTGTTTTGTCCACGCCTGTGGGGGAAATGTCATTCCATTATGTATCAAGTTTGTATGTGAGTGTGTGTGTGTGTGTGTGTGTGTGTGTGTTTTTTGTCTCTTATCTTTTCCCTACATTCATGTTTTGGCGTACACACACGTACACTCGGCATAAATATGAAGCGAGAAGAAAGTATTTGCGGTGGTGAAGTCCTGGTGCCATGAAACTCCTGCAGTTTCTTTGTGGATGTGAACCCTGACAAAAACAAAACAATAAACACAAAAACAAGAAATGTAATAAATAAGAGCATTGCAAGTAAACAAGAAAGCAAAGTGGGATTTGTGTGTGTGTGTGTGTGTGTGAGAGAGAGTTATGGATTGATGGGAGTTGAAGGGTGAAAACAGGAGTAGAGTTGAACATAAACGAGATAAATAAACACAAATGATTTACTTTGATCACTCTTGACATAATAATCTGGAACAATGGGAGTATTATTAGACATTTACGTTCGGTTATTTACGTGTTTCTGATTTTTATTCGCTGGCTTTGATGTTGTTGCTTTGGTACGAGATTATAAAACTAATATTGGTTGATTGTGGGGAAAAAAAAAAAAAGAGCCCAGATGATTTTTTCAACATGGATTTCTTTATTTACGCAGCTGTGGCTATCACGTGTCAGAGTGTGGTTAGGGTTAAAACGAGAATACATTTCATTCTCCATATTTCTGAACAGATGTGGTGCTGTCAGGGTCATACGTCACATGACTCATACGTGTCAATAAGAGCTGGACTGACTTGAATAATTTAGAATTGATGGGGAAACACCTCGCTTCTGTTGCCTTTATTATGACCTAGCATGCTTTTGATATTCTCATAATATGGGATCAAGCTAAGTGCGCAAATCCTGAACCTGTCTCGTGCAGGTTTTAAACATAAAGTAGAGCATCTTATGTTGGCTATGGCATGTAATGGGAAAAAAAAAATCTGACGTCAATGACGTCGGCGTGGGGGATAAATTCAATAACCACAAACAACAAAGTCTCCGACGTTCAATCTATTAGAATCTATGACCTGCGGCCCACGAGGCTTCAAGTCATTTCACGTGATTGCTTCTTCAGCTTGAACTGCACGTGCACAAGACTAAAAGCAACAAATTAATGAAAAAAATATAGTCAAGTTTATTTCTTAGGTTTTTTTTCACCCCTTCAAGCCTAAAATAAAACCTAGATTAATGAAATAAACTCCATGAAATTGAAAACCAAACATTTAAAATATGAAATATTGTGTGTGTGAGTGAGTGAGTTTTGCTTCTTCTTTTTTTTTTACAGTCAGGCACTCAAATTTAATATTTGCCATATTGACCACTACAGCAAACAATCTCACGGTTAGTAGTTCCATGTCATAATAGACCTGCCCATTAAAGTGCAAATGGTGATTATTGTATTTGCTTTCTGAGTGACAAAAAAACACAATGGAAATAGATTGGCACCCAGCGTGAGCGAGCCAATAACGGCATCATTATCCTCCACAACAAATATAGAAAACATCGTTTGAGCTCGGGCTTGTTTGAATTTATTTCCCAAGAAGCAAAGTGCTTTGAGCCCTGAGACGTGATCCCGCCCCCCAGCTTCTGCAAATTCTCCCAGGCCCTTTGAAATGCACAGAGGCCGCACTATGTGTATATACAAATGCACAACTCACAAAAGATTTTTATTTTGAATAAAATGGTGCTTGAGGTAGAAAAAAAGGCCTCATAGGGAGCACGTATGTGTTTGTGAGCGTTCTAAGTCTTAGGTATCTGGTGGCGGACTTAAATATGTGCATAAAGTCACATTATGTCCCATTGTAACATAAATAGTGGAATTTGATGGTAAACACGTGTTTTTAAGGTTAGATTTAATTTAAGATTGAAGTTACGTTTATGCAAATAGAATAAATGTTTAAGGACAAAAGTGTGTGAGTGTAACTTGTTTCAGCCTAAATTGTTTTGTGTGTGTTTGACATATGCAGTGAGGTTGTGCAGGAAGTAAAATCAAGTGTCGAGCCAAAAAAAAAAAACACAACTGGTTTTAAAATACGCTGCAGCCTTAAAAGGGTAAAACAATAAATAACATGGGATAAAACTGCATATCTTTGAAGCATTGCATGGTAAAAAAAATGCTCAAGGCCAATTATTCATTTATACATCAATTTCCCCCAACATTTTGATTGACAGGAGACTGAGCTGGGTGGGACACATCCTGCAGCTCCTCCTGGAGGAGTGGGGGCTCCTTGGCCAGATTAGATTTATAATCCCTCCAGTATAATCTGAGTCATGTAAAACACATGAGCATTGATCCAGTTTTTAATTAGCAATACTTAAAAAGGAGTGGCATGACAACTGTTCTCTCAGACCTGACACTGAGCAAATACCTCGTGGCAACAGGTGACTTTCTCAGAGATTAAAAGTGTTTGTTTTGACATGTGACAGCAGAGTTCAGTTATACAGGAACGTCCACAGCTCACTGTTTACCGTTTATTTTTTGGTTGACGAAAATAAAAAAAAGCCGACAAATTATACCTTTATAAAGAAACAGATTGTACAAACTCCACTTATTCTTGGGCTTTTAAAAACGTTAAAAGGTTTTCTGCCTGTCAGGGATTTGGACATGAAAGACAGAACTTATTACACTTTTTTTGAGATAAGAAAAAAAAATGTTTGGGAATACACAGCAGCAGCTTTATGATGAGCCACTTCAGACTTAAGCATCCATAGGAATGGTGTAGCGGAGCTGTTCTGTTGGAGGAATGATTGTCTCTAGCCGGACGCCAGAAAATTGAAGTCTTACAAAAAAAAAAAAAAAAAATGACAGGCTGTTAAATGACAATATAAAGGATTTGGGGAGTTTGTCTTCAATCGGCTCTGAGAAGTTTTATTCAACAAAAACACAGTGTCCACTTAACATCAATTTATACTGAGGGGGTGGGTTTGTTATTATTATTATTATTATTATTATTATTATTATTATTATTATTATTATTATTATTATTATTATTATTATTATTATTATTATTATTATTATTATCACAGACTTTAATAACTTATTTACCCTAAATATACTGTGTCTTAAGGAGTCATGAATTTCTCTCTCCTTTGTACTTCCCCCCCCTAATGATGTCTAATCAGACCGATGACACTCACCTGGCCTGGGGGTTTAAAACACCTGTGTCACCGCCAAACGAGAAGCTGTCTGGTTGTGCACTGCTGTGACTTGTGTTGCCTCTCAGTTTGTTTGGTTTGGTTGGTTTATGATGCGGGGGAAAATCTTAAAAGACTTTTTAGTTCAAGGATACTGTTACCTTTCAACTTTTTTTCTTTCCTATTTTGGTCCCCACCAACTCCTAAAGGCCATTTTATCAAAATCATACAGATTTACCAAAAACAAGATTTGAAACATCCTTATTTCAAACACATTATCTTGTGCAACTGCTTTAATAGGTTTTTCTATACATATTAAAGAAGAAGAGAAAGTGAAGGAAACATAAAATTCACTGCAAACAAATGTGAACTTTTAACTCAGCCCTGTCTCTCGGGTATCAGGCAGATCTACATTCCTCCAAACTCTCCACGACTCTCTGGCACATGTCACTTCTCGACTCTTACATAAGAGAACCTTCCTCCTGGCTCCCGTCCAAATCACCGCCATCCATCGCTTGATCCCCACCGCAAATAGGCCCTTATCAGTCAAGAACCCACACCGCCCACCCCCCCTCATCCATTTCTTCTTCTTTTTTTTTCTCCATGCACGCCACTCGCTCGTAAAGGAATTCCAATAAGACGGCATAAATCAAGGCTAACGCGCCGCCTGTTCTCCAGCAGAGTCAACACGGGGCCTGAGAGCAGGAGCGCGGCGTTGTGAAGCCATGCTTGTAAGAGGAGTTATTTGATTTGGCTGGCTGGGCACAACCACTATGGTTATGTTCAACATTCTTTGGCTAATGGTCCATGTTACAGCTATAGCTATAGCACTCTGGGGGGATTAGGCAGGGAACAGATCCAAAGAACTATAATAATAAAATAAAATAAAATGGCCACAGCCTTGTTCTCCTATATCAACCCGTGTGTTGACCTGTGGAAAAATAGAAAGACATACGGTAAAATAACACGGTGTGACTGCACACACAGAGTGGGATTATGTAAGCACGGCGGACTCAAGCTTTCCTTACATTTAAATAATAAATAAAGTGAAGTAAAAGTACTGTTTTCTGCATTCAATCTGTTAAATTACTATATGACCATCAATAACAGATTCACATTATGACAATTGTATAATAATAATAATAATAATAATAATTAATAATAATAATAATAATAATAATAATAATAATAATAATAATAATTATTATTATTATTATTATTATTATATCTGTAACTCCTCATTGTTTCTCCATCTATTGGATATTAAAAAAACATATATATATCCAAGATTTAGAAGGAAAAACATTAGTGGAGATAAGGTAAAGTCACCAGGATCTTTCTCGTCTTTCAAAGTGAGACTTATTCACTTTAAACATTTCTAACTTTACCAAGCAGCTCACATCAGCACTTTCTTTTTATGGAGTCTTACACCAGCTGACCTCTCTGAGTGGAGCAGGTAGTGTTTGGTTCTTATTTATTTTGTGTTGCCCGTCTCGTGTCGCTCTCAGACCTCGTCCATTACAGCCGCAGCACTTTGGCTGAAGCTGGTTCAGGCGACTTCTTTTTCTCTGCGTAATGCGAGCAGTGGCGTCCGGCCAGCATCACTCATTCAGAGAAACGCTTTTGTGAAACACTCCTGTGGTTTTCTCACACCCCGTTTGTCTGCAGCTGTGATTCATCATTCACAGTCGGAGTACAGGAGTCAGATTATAGGGGGCTCTCTCCGACACTCCACTGATATAATAATTCCCAAACCATATGTGAGTTGAGCCTCAGCAGACTCTGTGGAGTCAGAATTTCCCAACGTTGATGTTGGTGCCCAGTGGCGAGGAGGATGGTGTTGGAAATAATCGGCACTCTGTTTAAATCAATGGAAGTCAATTTGGATAAAACGTGCAACAAACGTATGACTGGTACGTGACTGGAAAGAACGAGCTGCTGCTCCATGATGGGATGAAACTCACAAAACGAATTCAGTGCAACAAAAAAAAAAAAACTCTGTGCAACTGTTTAAAGTTTAAAGAGCCTCACAAGTGATGCAATGAACGATGATGAAATACACACAAATCTGTTCTCAGACTCACAACTTACAGTTTGAGAAAAATGTGTGGAAAAGTGGTTGTTTGTGGAGTGTAAATTCAAGAGTAACATAATCATTTCTAGGGAGTACTTTGGTACACTCACTCAGGTAGAATATACTATGAGTGCTAAATGTTGTCTCTCTGCTCTCAGAGTAAAATTTTGTTTGTTTTTTTATCCACGACTTTTATTTCAAGCACGTGAGTCTGAGGGAACAACGAAAACTATTTCATGGCCATGTGCACAAACAGAGGTGAGCTGTGAGCGTCGGACCTCATTTTAATGGGTGTGAGGTTGTGTGTGGTACAGGAAAACCTCATGGGGCAGGTCGCGGTGAAGATGACGGCGGGATGATTGTTTCCCCCCCCCAAAAAAAACAACAAATACAAGTTTGAACCATGTTTTCATATTTCCCATCAGAAAGCGCACTTTTATATGTGATTGAGTCTTTTTTTTCATTTTCAATCCACGTTTACTTTGAACGGTGAAAGTCAGGAACGCTGTCCAGGGTGCTGAACCTGCGCCCGTCCCCAGACTTTCCTCACATTTCTACCTGCAGAAATAAATATACAGTATATGAATATACATATATCTATATCCATATATCTATATCTATATATATCATTTGTTTTTTCAGATCCTAATGATTTTTTAAGACCCCAACACCAAACTCTGTGCACCCCCCATATGCAATATCATACTATACAATATATAGAATGTATTTGAAATATATTGTGTTCTCTGCACTTTGATCCGGTGAACAGCATTAAAGATTATGGCATGACAACTATAATATAAAAGGCAGCATCATTCTGAAACTACATTATTATTATTTTATTTTTTTTCAGTTTTCAGCAAACAGGATTGTGTCTTTCATGGATCTACCCTGAATGAAAAAGACTTAGATAAATGAGAGGATTTATTTTTATTTTTTTCTGAGAGTCAGTGGGACCAACAACGTTTTTTTAAATAACATGGCAATTTATTTACTATTTGCCTTCCTTACCTTCATCAAAATGTCCTTTGATGACCCATGACGTGAAATATCATGAGTGTGCGTTCTCACACAGCCCCTTCGCCATCACGTTGTGTCAGCTCGATACTTTAAGTGAAATCTCTGGTGGGATGTTTTATTTTGAGGATGTTTGAGTGTTTGCTATCTTTCGGTATAAAATTGCCTGGTCTGCAAATCTACACTGGAACACCAACAAAGAGCCTTAAAAAGAAAGTTGGCCGTCATCACTCAAAGATATCGCTCGGTCCCAATGCCAAACCTTTTCCTTTTTTCTATTTTTTGTTTTTACGGGCATGTTATTGCTTCCTGAAGCTACACTGGTAAATAGTCGGCCTTGAAATAAATAGAGAGAGAGAGAGAGGGAGATATTGTGTTTTTGTTTCACTGCGGATTAAAAAGTCCAATTACATCGCAAACCGGACAGAAATGGAATACAGCCTTCTAATTTTAACACAGCGAGACCTGAGACCTAGTGAAAAAGATTTTTTTAAATGGTTTTAAATGAATTTGAGAACATTAAACTCACTCCTGACATTAACCATCATCTACATTTTATGTTTCATTTTCCTTAAAAAGATGCTTTAAATGTGTTACATTTATTTATTTTCATCTAATTAGCTAGACTTTTAGACATATGCAGGTCTGGAACATAACAGTGCATCGCCCTGTAACCGGGGGCAACCACTGATCATGGTAATATGATGGCACTGAGTTGGAGAAGTGCCTCTGGGTGTCTGGAGAGTGAGGTCGAGCTCGGTTCAGATACATTTCCTCCTCGGGCGCTTTGGATGCTGCGCTTTGATTGATGGCGTTTCTCAACTCTGTGAGGACCAGGAAATTGCATCACAAAGTGAACGAATGGAGTCGCCGTGACGACCAGTGTCTTATCTGTGTCTCCAGCGTGTCGTCTTTGGAATATGGGTGGGTTGGCACGTGCGCGCAGCCATTCAGATGTACGTGCTTTGAGTTTGGTGTGCGTTCATGGATTTGTGTGTGTGTGTTTGTGTGTGGGAGGGGGGGGGGGACTCAACTGTCCTGTGTAAATGCCTGTGATTGTATGTTCTATATACTGCGTGTGTGTAGCGTGTTTGATGGAAATGGGTCACGCCTAATCAAGGGGAAAGACGTCTCTATCAATGTCTGCCCCCGACAGATGAAAACCTAAACAATGATCTCGCCTGACGGCTTCTCATTCGTTCATAATGCCGTTTGCTCACTGCTGACTGAAGCGCGTGTGTGTGTGTGTGTGTGTGCGTGTGCGTGTGCGTGTGTGATCACACCGCAGATGCAGTTGACTTGACAACCTATTCTCCAGGGTGGGGGGGGATCCACATGATCCATAAACCCGGCTGAAGGCATTTTTTCTTTTTTTTTCACATTTGCATTTCAGGGATTTAGCTCGCGCTCTCTGCTTCTGCAGGTGCAAGAATCTGACTCCCGTGTGAGTGCTGCGGGGTTGAGGCTGCAGAAAGCAGCCTCGGCTCTGTCATTCTGATCCACTCAAGTGATTATTTTCATCCTATTAATTGTGTTTAAGGATAATGTTCCAGGTTGATACACTTCATTTAACCATATTTCCAACCCTCAGAAGCTTTTACTTACATTTTACACAGCGACTGGTGTCATTTTGTAGAACAGCACATACAGTGGCTGACACATGAACGTCAGAGTGCCTTTAAACGTAATCCATCAAGTGGACACTGAATGGTCCGTCCCGAAATGGCACACATCAGCACTTTTTGCTCCAAACCAACCCCCCCCCCCCCCCCCCCCCGCCCACACACACACACACACCCTCTCACATTTTTGTGGTTGTCGTGTCAGCAAAGAACTGTGTGAGAGATTACACGTTGCGTGCAGCCACAAATTTCTTGACTGGCGCTATTAGTCGTTATATTTGGGCTTTTAAACACCCAACCCAACCTCCACTGAGCCCATCGTCCCATCATCCCATCTCCCCCCCCCCCCCCCCCCCCCCCCCCCCCCCCCCACACACACACACACACACACAAACACATGACTCCCCAGGCGAGGCAGCAGCTCTATTCCCGTCCTCGGGACCCCAGAGTTCCACACTCATTATATAACAGCCATGCAACTTGGCTGTTTGCTGCTCCATTTCTTTTCTGTGCCATAGTGCACTGTTTTCTCCATCTCTCTCTCTCTCTCTCTCTCTCTCTCTCTCTCTCTCTCTCTCTCTCTCTCTATCCCCCTCTCTCTCCCCACTTCTCTCTCCCTCCCTTCTCTCCCCCCCTTCTCTCTCTCTCTCTCTGTCAGCTCTGCAGAGCTCCATGGCGGCGATGTTCTGCACGCACGCACGCACACATACACACACACACACACACACACACACACACACACACACACACACACCGACGCACATCCCCAAGATGCATTGGAGATTTGTTCTCATAACATAAACTTATAGATCAATATATGCAACACATTCTCTTATTATTATGATGGTTTTTTTATGATTTAATATAAAACATAAATGCAGCAATATTATTAGTTATTTACAAGACAAATGGGATTTGCTGTACAGGAAAGGTAAAAAGAGCAAATTATGGTTTTCTGTAACAACACCGATAGGGAAAAGTAGTAAAAAATTGGATCATTTTACTCTTTGTAAATTATAGGAAATGTTGTGGCAAATTGCACCACTTTCATCTCTTGAGGAAAAAACACAGTGAGCAGAAGAGTTCATGCATGTGTGCGTGTCTATGGTACACCTGAATGTGTGTGTGTGTTTGTGTATCAGTGTTTCAAATCCAGCTGGTGTATTTGTTTGTGAGCTAGTGTGTGCATCTACACTTTTCAGGTGCATCAACTCATCACAAAGCAATCGATTGTGCGTCCTTGGACCTGTCACTTAGAATTAACAATAATAAGAAAAACAATCAAAGCAATTTGCAATTAGCTAAAAATGTTTGTGTTTCTGGGCTTATTTTGCAAAATCACTGCAAGGACAGTTAAAAACAAATCCTTCCATATTCACTTTGCATGCTTTTTTTTGGTAAACAAAATACAAAAATATCTATTTTGTACACATGTGTGCAGCTATATGTTTTTATACTATACGTCAGTGTGTTTGTGCACACGTGTGGCTTCCAGTGTGCGTTTGAATTGGTGTCAGTGTTTGTGTTCACGCTTGTCACAGTGCATCTGAGAGCTACATACAGCTCTATACATGTAAGGACCTGATTTTTTGTGTGTGTGTGTGTGTGTGTGTGTCTGTGTGCGTTTGTGTGTGTGCATCTAACAAGCCAGGCAGCAGCAGCAGACATTATTCAGATCACGCTCATCCCCCTCTGACTGACATTTAGCCGCATCATGAGCCACTGCTGCAAGAAGCAACACGCACATACGTTAACACACACAAGCTCACACCAACGCTTTTTTTTGATTGCATTTTTTGTTGTACTAATCCAATACTTAATTTGAACAGAATAGAGAGACAAAGAGAAGAGGGATTTCTTTTCTTTTTATTTTCTGGGTAAAGTCACCCATCCTTCCTCTGTGTGTTCTTGTTGTTTCCTTTTGGGACGGCGCTCAAGGATTTTTGGAGTGTTTGTTGAGCACCACCTCCACCACCCCCCCCTTCATCCCACTTGCTTTTCACACCGCGCAGATTCAAGGACAAATGAATCCAAAATTGAGGCAGAATGGAAGCTCTGTGGGGGATTATTCAGTGTGCGTTCGCTGCTGGGTCACCTCAAATTGTTCAAAATGAACATAATGTTCACACCGAACATAATTTTGACTGAAAACTGAAATCAAAATGGAAACATAGCGTTTCCTCGCAGATCATGTTACAAACCTGTCTGTGGAGTTCTGCTGGATAAACTGTATTTTTCCATTTCTCAAACCTGGCAACTTCATCAGTTGTGGAAGCTGAACTGTCAAAATAGCTAAAGCAGCAATAAATGTTTTTTTTTTAGACAGAGCTAAATTGTTTTAGTGGGTTTTTTTTTCTTCCCTTTAATCCGTGATGACTGAAGGTGATGAATGTGGGATAGATGAAGATGAAGGACGATGACAGATGATGATGGATGAAGCTCTGGAGGAATGGGGGCGGGACTGTACCAAAGACTGTAACAACTGACTTCTGTAAATGCAAAAGAAAAATAGTCACATGTTTTTTTATTCTGATTCATTTTTAATGTTGCAAATTCCCGACTATCCTACAACTCCTCCATTTCTTACCTGGGAAACATGCTCTGCTTTGGATCCGATTCACTTGTGTGACACACACACACACACACACACACACATACACTGTGCTCACCACTGTTCAATACCCCTGAAGAATGTGATCTATTCTTATCTGTTCATAAATGAAAAGAAACACTGAGGCGCTGAGGTCAAGGTTTCGGGGACACCACCCCCCCCCCAACACACACACACAGACACTTGGTGGAAGAGGCCAAAACAAAAGCTCCTCGTTGTAAAGAGCAGGGCGGTAGCCAAGTGAGTGTGTGTGTGTGTGTGTGTGTGTGTGTGTGTCCCTTTTTTGACTGAATGAAAGTGTGAAAGGTGAAACAGACCGTGTGTCTCCCTGTGTGCTTGTGCGACAGAACAAATAATAGATTTTTTTTTCCAGAGATGGAGTTGACACTGTTTGTGTGTCTGCTGATGCTTTACTGCTCATTTTATTGAAACACGTGGAAATGATGTAAAAACATGGTTAGATTATGCCCGGAAAATCATTTTACATTATCTGCGTCACATTGCTGGGCCTCGAGGCAGAAATAAGGTTGGAATCATTCTTTAATGTATTTTATTTGACAGGGACAGTAATTATTGAATATGAAACAAAACATTGTATGTGTGAGTCAGAGTTCAGCTGTACGGGCAGATTTTCATCCCTACAGCCTGGTTGTTGAAAGTAGAATAACTTATAACAAATACTGCGTGTGTGTATGCACGTATCGGCTGTTGTGATAGATCTATTATTGAACCAAGTGGCTATCGATCATTTCTGTAACCACTAGATTAAACCCTGGAGACCAGGAAATCACAACTGAGGAGATAAATCCACTTTACCAGTGTAAAATGCACAGTGTTGACAAGTTACTATATAACTCAGCTGTAATAGCTGCAATCCATGTAATCATTCAATAATTGAAAAAAATAAAATTGCACATTTACACAGTGCAAAACTATATTCTACTACAATTACATTTAATTACATTCAAACTCATTCAGTTGTGCAGCATGTGACAACCAGTGCGATCAATTTGACCCTAAATACATCCTCAATCAAAGAGTGTCAGATCCATCACAATCTCGGACCCCTGATGGGATTTTTTTAAATAAAAGGGTCAATACTCCCTGACCTCCAGTGTCCAGCCCCTCAAAAGACGAGGTGTCTAAATATCCTCAAAAGTGGACACACGCCTACGCGGAGGAAATCAATCGAGGATGATTCTTCCACCACTGTCACCTCCCCGTATTCCTCTGCCTCTTTGTCTCATCCTCACAGTCAGAGTGCATTTATCCTCCATCACGGCCGGAATTAAGAAGAAAAAGAAAGAAAATGACATATTTAAAAAAAAAGATAAAAAAAATTGGCATTTTTCACTTTTATCTGAGATCTCTCCCAAACCACCTTTACCTCTGAAATGTGTGTTTCTAATAAAAGACATCTCATTTCCACAATAAGAAAGAGGCAATTACATATATCATTTTTTGCTGTGTGCATTATTCACCGCCTGAGTATTTTTAGCTACCGCCTCTTTTTCTCATTTCCACTTTTTCATTACTTTCTCAAAGCGAGTGTTTAACCAACAACGGGCAACAGTTTTCATGAAAACGATTTTTGCAAAGAGTTATTCAGTCGCTGGCTCCAAACTTCAGTTTTCACCACCACGTTTACGACGTGACTTCGAGATAAGTTTGTGCTCAAATAAGAAGATTTTGATTTCATTTTTTTTTTTTTATGATGATGATGATGATGAATATAAGAAACCTGCAGACTTTCTGTGGCACATAGAGGATCCAACAGGTCATCACAGATGAAATCAGTGTCAGTTTGTCTTTAATTCCATCACTCCTTGGTTTTTGGGGCGGGATTACACGCCGTGCAGCCAATGTTAGCCAATGTTAGCCAATGTTAGCCAATGTTAGCCAATGTTAGCCAATGTTAGCCAATGTTAGCAAATGTTAGCCAATGTTAGCCAATTATAAAATATCTTTGCCTCTCCACCTAAGCTAGGGGGAGGGGCCCCCCCGTGGAGGGGAGGGGCCCATTGGGCTCATCGTCTGAAAACTCCGCTGTCTGGTTCTCCTGTCATCATAAAAATGGCCCTGGCCTCTGTTTTTATTTTATATATATATATTTTCTATTTCCATAAGAGCTAGCGAGCAATTACCTATTAAGAGGACGATCCGTCCGGCAGGCCGTTGCCGTAGCAACAAGCAATAAAGAAGTCTGGGAGAACGGGTCCTCCTTGGAGATGCGGGGGGGGGCTCCTCAAGGTCATATTTGCTCTGACCCCTGCGGCCTTGTTACAATATATATGACCCATTTATGTCTCCATCCACTGTTGCGGGTGACCTTGGTGTTTATGAGGCCGCCGCCGCAGCAGAAAGGGCGGAATCGCACAATTGGCCTGATTCATGTGACATGTGGGCTAAACAACGGGCTTGTTACCCTCCACGCCGCCGTATATCTGCCGGCGGGGAAATATATTAGCTCCGAGCTCAAGGCGTGTGTGTGACAGGTAGATTTAGTTACCTGTTAGGATCGATACGAGCGGCTGTGTAGCCGTTAACGCACACACCGTGCTTCATATGTGTCGGTGACATTTTCCAAAATGACATTATAGATTTTTCGGTGGAGCTCCTCGCTTGGGAAAAAAAAGTTTGGCACTTTAAAAGGCTGTTCAATGAATAAAATGAAATAAATAAAAATAAACCTATCAATCATCGCTGGGTGTTTATCTGTGATGCCTTAATCCTTGTTTTTTATTTTATTTAGATTTTTTCTCTACCTTTCCACCGTTCACTCGGTGATATCAGAGATGTTTTGTTGCCTATCTAAACCTGCAGTCAGCTGGTTTGTGCAGAGACGTGGTGGCTCCACGCACGGATTCCACTTTCCTGAGGCCTGAGGGCAGCTCATCACGATGACTGACAGCTCACCACGTTTATCTGAGACTGAAAAAAAATTACAAAAATAAATGTTGAATATTTGCAGTTTTTGGGAGTGAGACGCACGCCATACTCCTGCGCATGAGGGACTTTGATGCATTTGTTGTTGTTGCTCATCTCCTTTCGGGGGGTTGTGTAGCTACGAGCAACCTTTGCACCCATGAGAAGTGGCGCCCTCATTTAAAAATGCATTTCATTATTATTGAATTTTTTTATTGTGTAAGAGTAAAAAATGAACTCAGTGTTCAGGATTATTGGAATTAATGAGACTTCTCCTTGGATGTTATTTTGCTTTACTATCGTCTCCTTTAAAAATAAAATGGTGGTCATTTTATTTTTCAATACTGTTTTAAACTATGGTCAATGGTAAATGAGTATTTATGAAATATTTTATCTGCAGTTTTATCGTAAGATGATTTTTGCATGTGGATTTCCAAAAAAAAAAAAGAAAATATGATGATATATGGTGACGATGATATTTGATGGTGATCTTGGAATAGTTTTGAATTCTGGAAGAATCAAAGGAGAAAAATGTAGTTTTAGTTAATTGGTCAAGATTAATTTCCAATCTCAGTTCAATGGATTTGTGTTGGCACGCAAAACTCTCTTGGTATACGTTAGAGTACTTTATTTTTGAAATCCTAGAATCACAGAACAAAACAGAAGCAGCATTTTCCAACCTGCTGCCAGTTTCATGTTTTTCATACTTGGACATTTTTAGGCAGCTTCTCCAAGACGTGTTAGGGAGGTTTATTCCAGGAATTTGAATATACACATGAAACTGATTTCAGAAGAAGAATCTGAGATTATTGATACTGGGGGAATATTTCTGTCACTGATGTGGAAAGTGCAGTTTACGCTGCTGTTTGGTGATCAAAAAAAAACAAAAAACGGAGGGGAAAAAAAATTGCCAACACTCCCTTGAACATCGCAGGAAACTAGTTTTGGTTTTCATGACAAGTTTTAGAAGCTCTTTCCTCTGTAGCTGGGCACATTACTTCCCTCTTTCCGTCTTCATGTGTGTCTGTCTTTGAACACACACACACACACACACATACAAACACATCCTCCCACTCACAACCGCACACTTTATTTTCTTCATCTTCCTACTTTAATTAGCTTCATTTTTCCTATTCATTTCCTCTTTCATCAAATTCAGTTAGCTTTGTTTTATTTCATGATTAAACTTTTTGATATGTTTTGTGAATTGAAATTTAATAAACGATTATATGAACGTTTTTCTAAGGTTTTTCACTGAATGGAAAAATAAACATAAAGATGCATCCTTGCAAGGTTTCCCAGGTTTCGACAGTTCAACATAATGAATACCAGGTTTGCACCGCCCCCCCCCCCCCCCTGACCCCTTCCCCCTCCTTTCCCAGCATTCCCCCCCCCCCCCCGAGGCTGCACCACATCATGGTCCCAGCTGCATGGAAGCAAGCCTGAGTGCATCTCGCCGTTGCCATCACAACCTCCTAAGCCATAGCCGTCTCTGGGTGCTGAGTATGAGGAATATACATATATATATATATATATATATATGTATGTGATGTGTGTGTGTTGTGTTTGTAAAGAGAAAAAGCAATGTGGTGACAGCGCAGATGACAACGCCTCATTTGAAAATTCAAAAAGCAGCATTCAGAGCCAACAGAAGTCGGAGCGCCATGAATAATTCCTTTTATTTGATTATGCACTTTCAAAAAGTTTTCCTCTTTTGATCAAACCGCTGTCAGGGCCGTTCACAGGTGCAGCCTCGTCCTTGTGGCGCCGCGTTTCATGGGATGGCGTATTTGAAGAGTTTTGTTCACTGTGGGAAAAAAAAAAAAAAACATATATAAAAGTTAGCATTGGATATATATTTTTTTTTGCTTGAAAAAAAAAATAAATAAAACTGCTAAGGTCACATGCCCCTGTGAACAAGTCAATAATATGAGCTGGTAGTGTCAAACATAAATGCCCTTGAGTAACTAAGTTGTCACCAGGAGATAAAGAACTAACTGTCGACACTAAACGGTGCAGTTATCATTTAAAAACACATTGATTTATGCATTTTCTTTTCAAATATATATTTATTATATAATCTATAAGTGTAAACTACGTTAAAAATCAGGTATCAGGTGAGGTTTCAGGAGAGTTGGAGAGGATGAGTGACCAAAGTTTCTTTTGTCCATGACTAGCCCACAACCATAACCTCACATTTCGTATCGTAACCATGACGATGAAGTCAAGATTTATTTATTTTTTTCAATAAGACTAACTTTTGATTTCACCCTGAGTTTTAATCTGCTTAACAACACACATCAACATAGAATGACAAAACATATTGATTAATAAACACATCCGTCTCTAATTGTATATATTAATAAGGCCAAGGTCATTGGTCGAGCTCACCTGTTCGTGCCGCACTCCCATCGGAGTCTCATTAACACAAAGTGAATAACCAACACATTATTGACGATGAGGATGCTGATGATCAGCTACTGAGCAATCAGGGCCTCTTAATAAGTATTTATTGGGGGCTAATATGCTGCGGGCTCATGAATATGCAACAATTAGCAAGTAATTGCTCATTAATTAGTCTCATGCACTCATCCGATTAGACAAATATGAGGCCATTAAGGAAAAAAAACGATGGGTCGTTAGTGTCAAGTCTGCAAATAAATATTTACTCATTAGCCGAGGAGAATTGTGGGGTAGTGTCTGGAGATTTTTGCCAAGTTTTCCACAGTGGATTCCAAAGATACTGGGATCAATGACTCAAGACAATGATTTTCTGATTTGTGATTCTTTCAGATTATTCATCCCTGAAGATGGAGATACTGCACATATTCAGCTTCATCTGACATCATCACAAATCAAACGGTTGTGTGTGTGTGTGATCACAAAAAAATATAGTTGGGATTAAAAAAAGAAAGGCACCGAGGTGACAAAATCAAATCAGGTTTTTTTTTTATCAAAATTATTTCTAAGCTGTTATTAAAAAAAGAAAAAAAAAACAGCATTAGATGGATTACGTTTGTTTGCACTAAGCAGCAACACCTTCTGGAAACACCTGAAACATGTATTTTTTATTTACATTTTCATTTTTTGGTAGAAAATAGAAAGAATGTGGCGCGCTGATCAAAATCAAATGAATGTATTTCTTCATCAAAGCAATATGTAAATGAGGGTATTCTCAGGATGGGGTACCTTGAGGACCTTCTGCAGTAGCTCAGCTGAGTCGCTGCGGGTTTGCTGTTTATTTATTTCTTTCTTTTCTTTTTTTTTCATCACTCTTTTCATCACGGAGACTCGAGCGAGGCGAACCCAGCTGACGCCTCATAGTTCTGTGGTGGAATAAAAAAAAAAAAAGGCGGGAGAGGAAATTTATGCCTTTAATTAAGAAAGTTGCGTGGCCTTGGAGGGACGTTACTACGTACGAGTCACCCCGGGAGCTAGAAAGTCACGCTCAGTGTGTGTGTGTCTGTGTGTGTTTGATGATGTGTGTGTGTGTATTCATTGTGGTCTTGGGTGTTCTTTTGTAGGCGGAAGGCAGCAAGAATAAAAAAAAATGTCGTAAACCGCCTCGGAAAAGCAGTTTCTCATGAACAGCGATGCCAATGCAGCAAAACGAAGAGGGAGCGAGAGTAGCGGAATAAGAAAGATAAAAGTTTGATTTGAAAGTTTGAACTTTATACTGAGAAACAAACAGGAGGGATGTAAAAAAAAAAGAGATTAGATTAGATAGAAGATACGATACCCGGTCAGGAGAATCTGAACGATCCTCCGTGCACATGCACAACAAATAACAAAGCTAAAATTCAAACAATTCTATACTCCCAAATATCACAATAAACCAACAGCTTTTATCAACTTTTTTTTTTTTTCTTTTTACTTTCACGTGTGTCTATATTTTGCTCAGATCTATGATCAACCTGTAGACACAATCTGTCGTAACTTTAAATCCAATAAAAAGAATAAAATCCGCCTGAGCCTTTCATCGCTGACTTTGTGTCATGTTGTGTTTGCGTTGTTGGTTCAATTTGTTTGCTGTTTGCTGTGTCTTTGTATATTTAACATTGTACATAGCTGTGCGGGTGAAAGGAAGGAAAAAAAAAGGAAATGTCAATAGAGCCGTTTGATCTAACGTGACATAAACAGAGAAGAAAGGATTTTTTTTTAAATCATAGATAAATACGCCTCTGTATCTTTTATGTACGTGTTGGTTTGATTTTTGTTTTTTAACCCAGAATGTTTAATTTTTGCAGTTTTAACTGCTTTCAGAGAGAGAGAGAGAGAGAGAGAGAGAGAGGAGTGATGAGGAGAATATGAAAATCCAAAATGCTTTTCTCTGTTGTTGGTTAATATTGTATGTGCTTCTCCAAAAGAGAGAGAGAGAGAGGGAGAGAGAGAGAGAGAAAAAAAAAGAGAGACATGGGAATGAGATACAAAGAGAGGGAGAACGATGATGATCTCATCAGGAATGATCTCATCGCTGTGTGTGTGTCTGTGTACGGGTGTGTGTCTGGGTAAGTCCTGGGTGGAGTTGGGGGAGGGCGGTTGGTGGGTGCAGGGTTTACCCTCCCTCTTCTCTCTCCCCCTCCACACTGAGCTTTTGTGTTTGACTTTGATCCGGCACCGTAACTAACATCAAAAAGTCCTCAGTCAAGCAACACGGCATGCAGTCAAAGAAAAGGTGTGTGTGTGCGTGCGCGTCTGTATGTGTGTTTGAGTGTGCGTGCGCGTATGGAGGGAGGTAGTGTAGTGTGGTTATTTCCTCTAGCATGACTTAATAATGAGATCATTGTGCAAGTCAAAGATTCATTATATTATAAAACTATAAATATAGACATTTAATTGATGCAAAATGTTTGTTCAGAAAAAGACAAATCACGGGAAAGAAAAACGCTCTTTTTTAAATAAATTGATCATTGCGGCTTTTACTACACGTAATAAGTAATGTTGTGAAAAAGAGACATAGTTGAGACAGGTGTTTTTTTTTTTAAATAACATTTAAATAAACGCAACATTGTATTCAAACTGCAATTGACTTCAATTCAGGCCTGTTTCATAGCAAATGGTACATAGAACCCAAATCACAATCACCACAAGTCACGTTGTATTGCCTTAGATTTTCCTTATACCTTAGATATCGATGCACTGGAAAACATGTGGGAAGATAATCAATAGACACGATTGGAAGTGTGATCATCTTTTGTTTCGCCCACGCCTGGATCGGTATTTAGCTCGGAACAGATGTGGAGATTATTAAATACCTACAAAGCTTTCACACCAATCAATGCTGTCCTCTCGAAAGGACATTTATATACAAGCCTTGTGCAGCAAAGATGGTTTGAAGGAAATTGATTTTTTAAAATTAAAGATCTACTTTGAATGATCCATTGTAAAAATGTTCTATCACCTCATTCCATGAGAATGCGTAAAAAAGTGGCTTCAAGATGTCAAGATGATTTATTTATTAAGTTACTGTGGAGAAAGAAAAAAAAAAAAAAAAGGGGAAAAGCTGAACGACTTGTTTCCGACAGTGGCGTCGGCCTGTGTGTCATGATCAATAATCTTCTGATCAGTTGATCACGGTGTATAATGAAATCATTTAAACGGACTCCCTTAATCCAAACACACTTGAGTGTCATTAAAGTTTGATTTGATGCGCAGAGAAATGTCCAGATTAACGTCAGTAATAATCTCCCCACGTTTACCCACCTGTCTCTGTGTGTTGCTAAGCAACCGGTATGTTAAACGTCAGTGAAGAATGACATTACTCACAATGATTATTTGTTGGCAATAAATGATTGTGATGTTTGTTTGTTGCCGTGTGTTTATTGAGGTTATATTATATGCATATATTATATCATAACTATTATTTAGGGACCCTAAAACCTCGTCAGTAAAATGGCTATTTATACATAAAACAATATATTTTTGTTTCCCAACGTCACCGGATGACAGACGGTGTTTCCATGCACCGCAGTCACCTGCTTGTTTTTTTTTTTTTTATAGTTTTAGTTTGACTTTTGGATGTAATTATTTAGGAACGCCATATGTTCTGATGTTTTCTTGTTCTACAAAAAAAGAAACTCCTGAGAGAGGCTTGGAAGTTTTCTCCAGTAAAACTGTAATGAGTTAGTCTCATATATATCACACTTGGGCAGAACCATAGACCGTATATAAAAATAGAGATGGAACATAGAACTCGCAAGGAACATTTTATTCTATTTATTTTGAGCTCAAAGACAAAAAAAAAATGTTCGTACCAAAGTGATTTCATGTCCATATACATCAGGTTTAAAAGGCTTCAAGATAAGACATAAAAGACATAAATGACATTATGAAGACACACACACACACACACACAGACATTGGACTTAAAGAAAAGATCAATGGGTTCAGTTCAGATTTTATTATGCTAACACACGCCCACACAACATACACACACACACCGAGAGTTATGCATTTTATAGTGTGCATCCAGGCACAAGGTGGTGGCTGATTTGGTGCATGAATAAAGCGGGTCCGCCATGCATTGTTGAAGCATTGCATCGTGGGACATACTGTACGTATGTATAGATCTGGTGGTCGTTAGTTTGTGTTATTACACCAGTTCAGCAGGGACACTCTGATGTGTGTTCACGACTGACAGCTGAGAATTCGTGATTGATTGTATCCATGGCAGCTCGGTTGCCGTGGTAACCAAGTATATTATATATATATATATATATTACGTTGCCGACATAAGATCCCGAAATTGTGGGAGACATGGCGTCGCTTTCATTTTCATTTTCAAGCTCACTAAAGGCTTAAAAAGTCCTCCAGGGGTTCACCAGCCCAAACCCATCTTAGGCTAAAACCTCCAAAAGCCCAATTTGAAGAGAACTAAAAAAAAGTAAGGAAAGAGGAGAGATGGACTTGAAGGCTGAAGGGGAGGCGGTGGATTAGCGGCTAAGGGGACGGCCTACAGACCAGTGGGTCGCTGGTTTGATGCCCCCACAGCCCCGAGTGCGATCCCGAACAATACAATCTGGAACGGAGGCCGGAATCCTATCCAACAACCCCCCCAAAAGACTCCGCCTTGTGCCCCCGCTGCCCCCCCCCCCCCCCCCCCCCCCAAACATCAGCTCTCCAGGCGCCTACTGCTCTGGAGCCTCTTTGGACATTGTGTGCTGGCCCAGATGGGTTAAATGCCGAGGACCAATTTCCTAATTGTGTGTGTGTGTGTGTTGTGTGTTTCATTGCACGCTGCTTGTGTGTGATTAATAAATCTTTCTTATGTATATCTGAGTGTCTGCCATGTTATTTTTTAGGCAATTATTTTGTGTTTTGGCGGCATCAACCAAGAATTACCTGAGCTGACGCGACTCGCATCTGGACAAGTCAACTAATATTGGAAAAATAACAAGTCGACACAATTTTTTTTTTTATCACTTCTTCCTGCGTGTGTGTTTTTTTGTTTTTTTTTAACACCTTGGGGGTATTTCATTTAATTGTCTCCAGAAATTATAGAAAAAAACAAAATTCGTTTTTGTGGAAAAGTAATTATTTTTTGTCTCTTGGGGGTTTTTGGACAAAGAACAGATTCTACAACACTGATGTGTGTGATATTAGCAGGTGTGTGTCTATAGATGTATAAAGTAGACGTGGAAGGATGCTAGATGGACCCTGTCATGCCTCAGTTTGTGCATTTTGTTGTTTTGTTTGTTTTTAAATGTGAGACATTTGAGATAGAAGTTCAAGTCTCTGTTACGGGAAAAAAAAAATAGATTCACACCGGATAAAAAAGGTTTTCCTTCGCTTTGTCTTGTTTTGACAAACGACAAACTGCACCATCTCATTTGTGTGTGTGTGTGTGTGTGTGTGTGTGTGTGTTTCAAGCGCTGTCGCTCCCGACTCATTTGACCCTGAACTCCAAAAACTCCATCAGCGCTGATCCAAAGAGACTCCACAGCGTAATAACCCGTGTGATGCTGCGGCATCTGTCTGTGTGTTCATGCTTGTTGTTGTGTGTTTTTAGTTTTTTTTTGAATATGTAATTCTTTGTACGTTTGTTCACTTGGGCTCCTGTCACACTCGGTTTGAGCATTAACTCTGCGCCGCCATCTGTTTCCCAGCTCGCTCCCAGTGTCGACATGTGTTCCAGTGTCACATCCCGTCGCTCCTGCAGTCACGGCGTCTCCAGACTCTCCTCGCTCTCTGGAGGATACGAGACATTTGCTGGAAAAAAAAAAAAGAGAATATTTGATTTGAAATGTTTCACTTTTCTGACACAAAGATCTGCTCGGATAAGTGATGAAGATGATGGCGTGAAGAGACACCAGAACTGTCCTAATTGTGTGTAAATGATTTAAAATATGCAGAAATTAAAGTTCCTGAAAGTATTCCGCTCAATTTCGGGCCAAATCCAACCTGCTGATTAGAAATGGTCCCAAATGAACCCTGCCCGAGGTCACTATGGTCATCCTCTCCTGTCTTACAACTAAAACGGGAGAAAGCTTTCTCTATTTATACCCAATCCTGAGACCCCTATAGATTATTTTTAAACCTGATTAAAAGCCCCGTGTTTTTAAATCTTGCTTTTAATTCAGAGTTGTCATGATTTTATCTTCTGCGTCTTAGCGCTGTATTGCACTTTATTCTCTGATCCATATTTATGTTGTTTTTCCTCTGCCCCGGTCGTAAAGCACTTTGGTTTTTTAATGTGCAATAAAAATAAATCTTTAATGACTTGAACAATAGGGCATATATATATATACCATTATAGTTATTACCTGTTCACTGCGTTTTGCTCTGCAGCACATCTCCAATGGACAGATAGATCATTAGCAACCAAAGATGAATGGTTCATAAATTATCCCCAAAAAAGTTTAAAAGCCATTATTACGCCATTCATGCTGATTAAATGATTCATTCACCATTAATAAAGAAAATGGGAAGCTGAAATATCCAGAAATGGGGAAGCCTCACTGAAAAGTGGTACCAAAAATGTCAAATCGCCTCGGCTAGGGTGTGTGTGTGTGTGTGCGTGTGCACGCTTGTGTGTGTGTGGTCTCCCGGGAGTTTTCCCTCCCCACTCAGCAGTAATGAACTGTGCAAGCAACATTTTGCTTATTGGCCCATAAACAACGCACTTATTAAGATGGAAGTCGCCGTGGGCCATCGAGGCTAATTCAGCTACATATACGAGTGTGAGTGAGTGCTTTCGGAGAAGTGTGTGTGTGTCAGTGTATATGTGTGTGTGTGTGTGTGTGTGTTTGTGTGAAGGTCTATAAGTCGATCTGGTGAGTGAGAGTGAGACGGATGAAGACTGGAGACGAGTTGCCTCCATATTTGGTGCCGAGTTCAGAGAGACATACCTGTGTATTTAAAGAAGGGAAAATGTTTAGAGAGGAGGAGAGTGAGATAGACAGAACACAAAAGACCAGGAGCGGGAGAGAGAGAGAGAGAGAGAGACGCTGAATTAAGACATACGATGAGAAGTAAAGCTCGCAGACAAACAGAAAGATTTTGGAGGTTGGGAAAGTAGACAGACGGAGATTAAAATAGAGAGCGCGAGTGAGTCAGAAATGGAAAGAGTGACAGAAGGAAAGACTGAGTCACAAAGATAAAGCCAAGGAGACGGAGAGAAAAAGTGAAGCATACGGAGAGAGAGAGAGAGAGAGAGAGAGAGAAGACAAATGGAGCAGACGAAGAGTCGGACGAAAAGAGAGACAGTTAGAGAAGAAGTAAAAGTGAGAGGATAAAAAGCGAAGAGAGATAAAGGGGAAGGAAGGAGGGAGAGAGAGACAGGAAGTGACTGTGTCATGGGACACGTATGACAAATGACAATGACCAAAAAGTAGGAGTACGGAGAAGAAAATGTTCGCTTTCCTCTGACGACGAAAAAAGTGTAACCACATCTGCACAAAATAAAGCCGAAATATCTCAGACAAGAGTTCGGCCATCTTGTCTTTTGCACCCAGAGTCTGTCTGTGCTGTCAATCAAGACGTTTCACTCCATTTCTACGGCAACAAATAGCCAATTAAAAAACAAACTTCCTGTGGAAACAGACACTTTGCATATATATATATATATATATATATACTGTATATATATTTAACTGTTCGATCTGCTAACATGGAGGACGCAGGGTTTATGACCTATACCACAGCAAGCCACCAAGAGGGGGGCCAGAATATTTTTGGCTTGTGGCCGGTGGGATTGAAAAGACATAACGAACAGGTTAACATGCTCCTCAGTGTCTGGAGTGATGTATTTTATTTATGCAAATTAACGCTGTATAATACCACTTATAGCAGCTTCAGGCTCTCACATTTGTATCAGATCGTATGCCACGTGGATCTGTAGCTCAAACTGAAAGTAAGCATTGAATCACTTTCAAATAAAGGAGAGAGAGAGAGAGAGAGAGAGAGAGAGAGAGAGAGAAAGAGAGAGAGAAATGAAGAAACTATTCTGTTTGTAGACGTGTGGAGGTGGACCGGACTCAAATTGACATTTAAGTCCTTCGACTGACCTCCGGTCTCTGGATTTAGTTTCTTATTCTCTCTTCCTCACGGCAGCTCTGTGTGGTGGAGTTAATAGAGTGAGTGAACATGTGTGTGCGTGTGTGTGTGTGTGTTTAAGTGTGTGTGTGTGTAGTGTGTGCGTCTAGTGTTGTCCAGCAGCATCAAATTGGCCAAATGAAATTTCTCTTTTTAAGCACTGAAATGTCACAGGAGAGTAATTTGCGTCTGCTGGGTGAGATAGTACGAGATGTCGCCTCCAGCTGCTGACTGGTGACGACTCAACCAAAGCATAAGGATAGTGTGTGTGTGTGTGTGTGTGTGTGTGTGTGTGTGTGTGTGTGTGAGTGTGTGTGTGTGTGTGTGAGTGAGTGTGTGTGTGTGAGTGAGAGTGTGTGTGTGTGTGTGCGTGTGTGCACATGGCTGTGCGTGTGTGTGCGCGTGTGTGCGTGTGTGTATGTGTGTGCTTGTGTGTGTGTGTACGTGTGTGTGTGTGTGTGTGGAAGGAGGAAAGCGATCAGCAGCTTTACAAAAGTGGCTCAAGGATTCATCTTCGAACAGTCATTAACTTTTCTTCCAGGCGTGTCATCGTACTGATCCTCCACACATGTACGTCCATCACACACACTGTACATGCCTGAGCTCACGCACACATACAGGCGCACACAAACACAACAACCTACTCTTCACACCAATGTGAAGCACATGTGTGCAGACTCACAGTGCACCCATGTCATACAAGCAAACCAAATCCAAATATAGGCAAAAATTGCCACACTTGCAAGCAACATACCTTCACACGCAAACAGACGCACACATTAGCAGGTCAGCCGCACAGCCACGTGTGTGTTTGTGTACATTGACAACTGTGGACAAAAAGAGTGAAAAGGATAGATTGGGCAATTTAATTAAATGCGCACATTCAAATGTACAAGCAGTCACATGCAGAAAGACGACACACATACACGCACACACACACGCACACTTACTCAGACACTTACTCAGACACACACTCCTGCACATGCTGCCATATGCTATCTCTGTCTCACTCGCACACAAACACAGACACACACACACACAAACAGCAGACCGTCCTCCCTCCAACACATGTGTGCAGTTGCCAAGCTTGTTTCCATGGAAACGTGAAAGGCAAGGTGTTAATGAAAGACTTTGTGATTGTGTAACCGTCATGAAATGAATCCAACGCAGCGGGAGAAAGGTGATGACAAGCACAAATGTATTTATTGTTTGAAAAGAGTTGTCAACTCCAAGTTTCTTTCATTTATGCAGTCCTGAGCGAGTCGTTCTGCATCAGGGCTCCAGGGAATCCTATTGGATGCACAAAATAAGGATTGTAATCAAAAATGTAAATATACCTCAACTACACTTCGGAAATCAAGCTCAATGCTCATGTGTTGTATTTTTATTTTGTTGTGATAAAATATTTCTCTGTCTCTGCCCCCACCAACTTTTGAGAAATAGATTAAAACGGAATAAAATCTGAAATGAAATGCTTTGTCTCACGTGCCAACGTTTTTCTGACTCTGAATCTTTCGCCTCAAGCGTTTCTTTTCCTTCTCCTTTTGAGGGTTGTTGAATTGTCATGAGCGGGACATTTGTAATAACTATATTTATCCTTCTTCAGTACACATGTGAGTCCTCTCACCCCGAACACCTTCTTAGCGTACGGTCTCCATTCCAAATGGAATAAATTCCTAGAAAGTTTTTTTTTTTTTTTCCATTCTCCGGAGGAAGGTGTTTGGTGAAGCTGCAAATCCCTTCAGCGTCTTCCACTTTTTAGAGATAAGCCTGTCACAGTTTCCCTCTCGACAGAAGCACAGGGAGCACATCTCAAACAGCAGGACGACTGGCCAGCAGTGATAGCCAGCCAGCATCTCCATGAGGCGGCGGTGGGGGGGTGGTGGCAGGATGGGGGGAAGGGGGGGTGAGGGGAGGGGGGGGGGCGCATCAAAAGCCTGGCATACCTTCACAGGAGCCGTGGAGCGATCTGTGACAGAGCCGGAGTAATTGTGCCGCTTCCAAACAAGATCCGCTTTGTTGTCAGGGCAGAGAAATATGATTGATGGACTTGAGCACTGAGTGACGCTGCGCGTGGAATGAGAGTTGTTTTTTTTTCCCACTCCGAGTGGAGCCCCCTGAATCCCGGGAGCCAATTTTCCTCTGTGCATAAAGGCAGGTGGATGGAAAAAGGACTCGGGTGACTGTATGTGGTGAAGAGACTACTGCACGACAACAGAGAAAACAAAAAGAAAAAAAGAATGACGAGGCTGAGAAAGATGATTATTATGGATTTCTTCTCAAACCTGCTTTTTGGTCCAAACAGTTGAATACCTTGTTTTTGTGATAAGAAAAAAATATATATAAAAATATATATATATTTTTTTCCAAACCCAAAACCTACAAAAAAAAAAAGAAGTAAAATACCTCCCACAAAATCTCTGAAGATGTCTCAGTTCTCCAGGACTGATTGACTTTTACTGTCCCCGTCTCCACGAGGTCCTCACTATGAGCACACACACATGCACATGCTTCTCCACACAGGGCCGCTGGGGCCAATAAATGTTCTGCGGGTTAATTGTGCGAGCCGCCCATTGCATGCCTGTCCAGGTCTGACCTGACATGTGTAATTTCACAAAACGGCTCACCTGAGGCTCGTGGGAAGCAGGTGGCGGGGGGGGGGGTGGTCAGGTACCTCGGCGAGGAGCTCCATCTGCAGGCGACCACACACCTGAAGGTGCACGGGTCTCAAGTGTCACTTTTTGAATGAGAAAAAAAATGGCGACTTGACAAGTGTTTACCAGCCGGAGTATGAAAAGGGTAATGTCTTGTCCTGTTAATTAAAAAAGTAGTGTGTGATCTGCTCTTATCGGCCCCTTAACCCCCAAATCAATGAGTCGCCGCTCTAAATGTCAATGCTAATTGGAGCAGAGCTGGAAAAAAAGTGCACACTTCATACAGTACTCTTAAACTGCGATGTGTTAGTTTGTGTGTGTGTAGCCGCACAATGCAACACTAATGGAAGAAGGACAAGGACAAATGACTCGTGCTTTGCTTTAAAAAAAAAACGTGCAAGCAATTTCTTTTTTTCTTTATAACTAATGAGAGTTGATGCTTCAACTTGTAGTAACGCGTGATTTTTTTATTGTCATAAAACATTATTTTGTTTGTTTGTATTTCCTCCAATCACTGATTCACATTCATGGACACACGGCAGCAGCTTTAGACGTTCCTATGTTAAAGCTGTTCTCATCAACACATTCTACTTAATCAATGATTACAAGATTTGCAAGTGTGTAACTCAGATACAAACCCACAGAAAAATACTAGACAACTACACAACGCTGCTGTTGTGTGTTGTGTGTGTTTGTGTGTGTGTGTTTGTGTTTCCGTATGCGGTTGCGTCTCTCTGTTATGTATTTCAATCCATTCCAGATTTTTCCCATTTAATAGAAATGAAAGTGAATTTCGGCTTCAATCGTTATTCTGGTTTTCTTATTTGAGGGTTTTTTCCAATCGATCACCTGTCAATCAAGCAATGCATATATTGATGACTCCCCAAGTTTTAAATCTCAGAATCCAGTTTCAGCGACAATGAAAAAAAAACTAATGAGTCATTGAATCAACCAGTTGGACTAATCCGTGTTATTTTATTATTTATACAGCTGGGACAAAGGTGTGATTTATAAATAGCAAGGAGCAGCAATGAGACCACAACACAGAGATCTTATACCACCACACACTCACACACACTCACACACACTCACACACACTCACACACACACGCACTCACACACACTCTGAGCTCGTAATAAAGTGTTAATGCAAATAAAGCAGTTTCCCTGTGTTTCCCTGCTCCCCTGTCACCACTCTGGGTTGGGGTTTTTTTTATAGCATTCTCTTTTTGTGGCCCATGAGGGTTTACAGCCCCCCCCCACCCTCCACCTCCATGTGTTTGTATTTTAACAGCTCTCCTGGCATTTATTATTTTTTTTATTTATTTATTTTTTACTGCAGACATTTTGACCTGTCACAGAGGGCATAAATAATAAAATAAAAGGTGGATGAATTCCATTTAGCTTCTTCTGAATAGGGGTCCTGGCTCACAGTCACACGTTTTTTTCTAATTGGAACACTGAAAATTGAGCTCTGAAGACTGGAGCCTGATACATACATAAATAAATATATTTTTTTGGATATGTTGTCAAAGCCTTATGACAAAGAAATGTAATAAAAAAAATTGACCTATCAACCATTACCTCTGTGATGGATTACTATAAATTCTCAGAAAACTTGAATTTCAATGGAAAATATATATATTGTATTGATCTTTGGTGGTAAAAGCGAGATGGTTCTAGCTTTGAATCTCCAGTATTGCTTTTCTGTACTTACTCGGTATAACTCCCGCTGATCATTTCTACAGACCAGGGACTAAGCAATTAAAAGTTTCCACCAGGGAAAGACACACAAAAAGAAAAAGAGAGAGAGGAAATCTTTCTGCATTTACCATTGCGTCATTTGATGAATATTTCTCTTCTGAGATAAAGTCTCAACTTTGGTGGGGGGGAGAGTAAAAGCTCATATGTACTTTGATTATTACCCCTCTGTGGAGTGCGCCGGTTGCCAAGAGTTTGAAGGGAGAGAGTAAAAAAAAGAGAAAAAAAACAAAAAGGCGCTGCAGAGTGTTTAGAGATGGTGCCGCATGGGACGCCTCATCCAAAAAAAAAGAAGCCTGTTTTTTTAGTTTTTTTTTGGTTTTCTGAACACCAGCACCACAAGGTTCGGTCCTCCACAGCGGAGCACTGTGGCAGAATTATTGCATATTGCCTATGACGGTGATAACGACTTTCCGCATATTGGGATTATACTGCTGTGTGAAGTCTTGGCACACAGCCTATTAAATATGCATGAATGTTTGAAATGAATTTTGGAGGACCAACCAACCCCCCCCCCCCCCCCCCCCCCCCCCCCCCCCCCCCCCCCCCCCCCCCCCCCCCCCCCCCCTTTTTCTGCGCCATTCCTCTTCATTGTCAAACTATATAATCATATTCCTGTCTATTAAAATTCGAATGAATAATTTAAACGTATGACAACAACCCGGGCCTCTGAAAGAGAAGGTTTTCTGTTAGCAGCTGGCAGACAAGGTTGCGTTTGATGAGCAACGTGTGCTAAATTGACATTGTTGTGTTGGGGAAAGAAAAAAAACAATAAAAGAAGAAACAATCCGCCACAAAAAATAAAAAAAAATCCCCCTCCTGCGAAAATTCAACGCTACGACTTGTGTGACACAGAAACATATTGGCAGCTATGAAATATTCAGCGAGGTTACAGAGAGGCTGCAGCAGGTGGAGGCACCCGTCAATCTGTGGCTGCTTCATGCACTTTATTTCCAGTCACTGACTTTATCGGCACAACAGTTGTTCAGAGGCATTTCTGCCAAAGTGCACCATGTAGGCGACATTTTAACAAGCAGGTGGTGGGAAAAAAAACAACAACAACCACGCACATGTTCTACACTACACTTACTAAACTTGCACCAGATCAAAAAAGAGGCTGAAAAAGAAATAAAGACATACTGTATATCTATGTGTAGATATACTGAGACTGAATAAATACTGTTCCCAGAGAGTTTTTGTCCTGACTGCTCTCAGGGTGGATGGATGAAATGGTGGATGGATGGAGGCACTACAGCAATTCCCTAAATGGCAACACAAAAAGTAGGGGCAACCAACAGTAAAGAGACTGAAAGTGGTAAAATGGTACAACTGATGTATTAAGCGTGCACACGCTCTAATTGGGATGATAAAAGAATTGGTTTTGATCTTTGCCCGCTGCTTCCAGTGCTGTTTGTTATTTTTTGCAAATGAGTGCGAATCAATCCCGCTGGAAGGCAGCGCGGTGGCAGCGCGGTGGCAGCGCGGTGGCAGCGCGCGCTTCCACTCAGAGGCTATTAGCAGTCGGCAAGCTGCTCGATACGCTGAACACCTGAACTAGAGAATTCACAGCCAATAATGTTTTGAACCCGGTGGCCTCACTTGTTATCGATTTTTCCCATGTAGACACACAAGTGTGTGCTTCAGACACAGCAATAACCACAAAAACAAAAGCAGAAAAAAAAGAGAGTCTGAGGAGACGAGGGGCCAGGGTCGGTCCCGATGATTTGTCCAGATTAGAGTCAAACACTCCATCCACCAGATTTGGGATTTAACTGAATTTATACACACTGACTTTAGTGTCCAATATCATGAGTTTGACAGCTCAGAGATGACAAAACAACAAAAAATACTGTTTGACATGAAAACTCTAAAGAAGAAGAAAACTTTGGAATCGTCTTAGGTTTCAGACATTCATAAGAAGCAAAGTAAACTTGGTAGGATTGAAAGTTAGCGAACCAAAAATTTGATAAATCACCACACAAATGGAATATGTTTGTAAAAAAAAATTTATATATATATATATACACACACATACAATACATTCTTATTAGTGTAATTCTATATATGGGGCATTAATGATTTGCGCTGCATTTTCTGTGCTTGTAAAGTGAATGAAAAATGTAGTGCTTTGTGTGTTTGTGTGTTTGTGTGTGTGTGTGTCCACGCACACACTTAGCGCTCATTGGTCCTCTGGAGTCTCCACTCAATAAGTTGGCAACAAATGCAAAAACCTGCCGGATCAAAGGGAATATCGCCCCGCTAATTCAACCTCAGATCAGAGAGAGATCTTCAAATTAGGCGCGAGGTTTTGAAGTAAACGCTGTTTTGCCCCCGCGCTTCATTTATTTTCTGCTCCAGCGTCCTAATTGGCCCCAGAGGTGAGGAGGAGCAGGAAAAGTGGATGGGGGCGCAGACCCAGGGCCAACTATCCATCTAAAATGTGCACTAATGAAAAGGTCTGGGGAGAAATTGACATTTTGGTTGCAAAAGAAAAAAAAAAGAGCAAAGCACCGTCAGACCGGCTACTGGCCGAGCAAAGAGACCAGTGGGACGTGGATTCTAAGAGCAACTCGATATTTCATATCATATAGGTATTAATTAAACACATTTCAATTGCTTAAATCTATAAATAAAAAAAGACCAAAGAAAGAAATTAAACTCTCTTGCACATACAGGACACACGTTGTCAAAATATCTGCATGTGCAACTTTAACGGGGAGATAAATCCCATTTTTGTGTTATTGTTGCCTGTTGCTCTGTGTGTTTTTGCATCTCATAATTTAATTAAAGCTGTTATTAAGTCTGGAATAGCTTCGTTCTAAAAAAAAACAAAAAAAAAACAGCCCAAATCAGATTCCAGGGAGATATGCAATGTGTTGCTAGATATTGTTCAATGCCTCAGTATCACGGCTCATTAAATACAATAAATGTAATTAAATACAAATAAATACCATTTTCTTCTCCCCAAGCTCATTTCTGCTACCAAAAGTAAAGCCTGCTGGTGATGGTGGAGGCTGGGGGAGAAAGAACGCCCCTGCCTTCCGTGGACGGACCCGGCCTGAAGTAAACCGCCCGTGATGATTTATTTTATCAAATAGCCAACCTTTATTTGCCCTTTGTGGAGGCAGTGATAAAGCCATGGCGAGGGCGTAGTGTGATAAAACTTAGCGCTGATACAGCAGCCCGGCTGCAGGTGCAGTGAATTGTGGTTTGCATGGTGTGCACTGGAGGTGGTTCCTGCAGAAATCACCCTGTCCACAAAGACTGACATGGAAGGACGTTATCAGAAGTCCATGAAAGATTGTAATCATATCTTTCATCATATCATATCACATCAATCATCATATTTGTGGGTTTTTCTTTGTATGGCACTGTTATCTAGTGCTGAGTAACTAAAGTCATAAGGTTGGCAAATATTTTTTTGAATTATGGAGCGTTGATGACAGTTTTTAGCGATTAAGAAATTACCTGTGACATGACAAACTTGAACTATACACTGGTGCTGAAATGGGATGGAATACAGTACAATACCTCCATATTATTGTTATTTTGTTTTATTATTCAACTATTCTTCTATACCAAAAATATACTATAATGTCTTTTACACATAATCGGTCATCTGCAACCATTCCGATCTGGAGGAGAAGAGGGCACACGTGTCTGAGCATATTTTAATTTCACAAAAAAAAAGGGAGCAGTCCAGACTGAGACTGAGATTGGAAGTTCATTTGAGAAAAGAACACGTACCCCCCTCGCCCTGGCTTCATCACTTGTACTGATGAACATTTTATTCAAAAAACCACGGGCATTAATCTGCTGCTCCTCTGGATTCAGGCTTTCCATCAGATTTCAGAGCCCGGTGGCATGGTTTGAGGAGCATAAGTGAGGTCCAACAATGACGTGAGGTGGCAAGGCCTGATGGTTGGATGATGGTGGAGGTCAGAGCTCTGTTCAGAGCATCTCCCACTCGGAAACCAGGAGAAAATCAAATCAAAGGTCCATGGACCTGGATTTGCATGCAAGGGCATGCAAGGGCATTGTCATTTTAAACCAGGATTTTTTTTTTTCCCCTTACCGAGAGCAACTAAGATTTTCCTAACTTGGAGGGATTGAGGGGAATAAAAAAAAAAGCCAATGTGCGCTGAATCCTAAGAATTTGATGAAAGTTGCCACGCAACTTGTCACCGGATACCAAAATCTGAAAAGAGAGCGTGAGTGAGTGTGGGAAGGCTGGGTTTTGTTTTCCATCTGACACTGATGGGTGGCTCAAGCTGGATGAATTGGCATCTGGACACTCCAGACCTTTATAAAATCCTGTGGATTACCTGAAGGAAAGAGCACGTCAACACCGACCCGCCACCAGTCACTCACCCTTACCTGACAACACGCAGTGCTGGAGATTGATTTTTTTTTTGTTGTAGTTCTCATTTGCCACATTGTCAAATCAAAAATATCTACACTACTACAACTGATTGCACCATCATGCAATTATTACTTTATTCAAATAAGAGCTTTGAAAGCACGAGAGTTTGCTCAGCCCAATAGAGGCGTATGTAATCCTTCAGTTGACCTTAAAGTCACCATGAAATGAAGAATGACTTTTTTCAGCTTGTTAGCTAATTTTCCACACTGCGGTATAATCCCATATATGAATAAATCACAAAATATGTGCACTTTTTTGTTTTTCTATAAAAGAAGTCCTTTCACTTTGTCATTTTTTATTTTCATAGACGGGGTTAAAAAACAGAAGAGAAGAAATAGTTTTTTATGTCCATCCTCTTATCCTTGGTAAACAGAAATGAGCTCATGCAGTAACCCAAACATGTGGAAATAAAACTCCCGGCGAATAAAACGCTTTTATCTGTTTTTAGATCGCATAATTTAATACTTTTGACTGATCACCCCTGCATTATGCGCCTGCTTCAGCCGGAGCACATCAAATTAACGAGGCACCACTCATGCTGCCAAAATGTTTTCTTCTCTAACTTTGAAACATAAAAATCCACCACTTGTTGATTGATGTCAAGCTGTGTGGTTTTGAAAAAGAATACAGCATTGTGTGAAAAAAGGCAAATTGGAAGCAACGACATTACAAAAGCACTGAAACTATGTCCACTGTGATTAAAACCTCCTTGTAAAATTCAACAGAAATTAGATCACTTCAAGACCACATTTTGCTTTTGATGAAATAAAGTGTTTTATATGTTTTTTTTTGTTTGTTTTTTTATTAAAGATGAATGTTATTGTTCTGTGTCTTATTTTATTCCACTTTGTGTGATCAAGGTTATTTGCAGGGGCCGACAGGAGCCAGCTACCACGTTGGAGGATGCTGCTGCTGCTCAGTCAAAAAAAAAAAAAGCCCTCCTGCCTCCTCACCGAGGCCTCCTATTCATGCTGCTGGAAAGTCTCCCACATGCTGTCAGTGGAAACACAAGGGATGACCGTGGGTGCCTCAAAAGATGTTCAAAAAGGAAAAAAGAAAGGCACTCGGCTGTTACTGTCATGGCAGACAGAGTGATTTTAGCAAAAAGGAAAGAAGTGTCACATTGTGCTGGAGAGTCCATCCGTGCTATAATAAGAACTGACTGCACTGTTAGGTTTGTAGTGAATTTATCGCAGCATTATATCCTCTCTCTGACTTCTACTAGAGCTGAAAATGAATTCTTTGCACAGGAGTTGGAGCAGCTAATGCTCACAAATAATTCCAACCATCTTCAGCTGTGATAAAACAAATTAAACAGTGGATTTCAGGTTATTTCTTTTCATCTCATGATTTCCTACCTGAAAAAAGCACAGTTGATTCATTCTTCAAATCTGGTAAGATCCCTTAAGTGTGTTAAGAGGGAAATGAGAAGATAAGACAAACAATGAAATTTGAGGTTATTTAATTTGGAACTCCAAAATAAATCACAGAAAATAACTGTAATCAATAAATCCAAGCTACAGCAATGTCTATAAAATAATATAAAACCTGCATTTGGAACTACTGTGATACTTTCCTTTCGAGTCTGAAAGCATAATGTAGAAGGCTGAAATACTCAGGGGAGTTTTATTTATGTACTTAAACTGATTACACTGTTTACTCTGATAAAGCCTTATCAAGTATATTTAAAATATTACCATGTGTCAAGGACTAGCTTTAAGTAATGACAATGATGCAACATTAACTGAGTCATAAATAAGTCTCTGCAAAGTATAAGCCACCAATCACTTATATACGTAATTTGTTTAATGAATTTGAAAGAAACAAAATGTCATACAATAATAAAAGCTATTATACAGTACTGACTTATAGGAATGTTGTTTTAATGCCATACAATGGTATACAATAAAATAAAAAAAAAGATTTGGGGTAATCACATAGTAGACCTTCGACTTTTAAACTTTAATCATTTCTGTTTGCTTACGTATTTCCACCTTTGCTGATCTTACAGTGACATCTGCAGGAAAAATACGGTAAAGTAAAGTAAAACGGAAATTAATATCTTTCGGCAGGGGTTTGTTTGAATTTAATAAACTATAAATTATACGTGTAATATCAGATTTTATTGACTGTTCAGCCATTTAAAATAATAATACAATCCATAAGTAATGCCATACAATGGTATACAATAAAAAAAAAAAAAAAGATTTGGGGTAATCACATAGTAGACCTTCGACTTTTAAACTTTAATCATTTCTGTTTGCTTACGTGTTTCCACCTTTGCTGATCTTACAGTGACATCTGCAGGAAAAATACGGTAAAGTAAAGTAAAACGGAAATTAATATCTTTCGGCAGGGGTTTGTTTGAATTTAATAAACTATAAATTATACGTGTAATATCAGATTTTATTGACTGTTCAGCCATTTAAAATAATAATAAAATCCATAAGAGCAAAGCTCCTGGTAACCTTGGTGATGTTGAATGCAGCCAATCAAATCTTCCCTTTCTAAGCAGCTTGACGAATCAAAAAGAAGAATGCTTCGAGGTCTGAAATCATTGGGGTTACGGGTGCCGGAATTTACCAAACGTGCCAAAATGGCTGCGCGCATACCGGTGTGAGAGGACACAGGCAGACACGCAGCTAAAACATGTGTGTCAGTCCACGCAAGTGTTTTCATATTGTGTGGTGATATTTTGTGTTGTTTAATCTAGTCGCTGATATAAAACGACAAAATGTTCCGCCAAACGAAGTGTGTGTTCCAGAAACTTCGGTTACTACGGTGAGTTAGATAACTGCTAAGCTAGCCTCATCAGTTAACATGTTTACACAACATAACATGAATACACCGTGTGAGGGTTATTTTTAATCAAAATATAAAGACGCTTCTGTTGGTGACGATAAAACAAATTAAAAAGAAAATGTTCATGTTACTTGTTTGCATGGAATGTATAATCTGTGATTAATGAAGGTTAAAGTGTGTGTTATGATTGTGTGTGGGTTTGTGTGTGTTTATACGGAGACATTTCAGACATGCATTTTATATTCCTAAATATTGTTATTATTGTGATAATATTATCTACTCCTTGAGCAAGTTTAATAGAGTCACGAAACCCATTTTCTTACACATTATAATTATCATTATACAAGATGAGATAGCCCATCCTTCAATTAACCGCTATGTGTATAAATATGTACACTGAAACTATTCATGTAAGATGTGTATATGTTTGTACTCTAATGGGTGAAATATTGTGTATTTTTCAGTAGTTTTACTGGACAGCATCACTCGTGGAGGCTGAAGAGTACATCAGCAGAAAAGGCTCTTCAGTATCAACCAGGACAGAAAATCTATGGCTTCACAGTCAAGGAGGTAAGCCACTAAGACCACAGGTTTATTCTGGATTCTATTTTTTGTCTCCTAATATATTATTTCGGATTTTATTTGGGACTGCATAAGGTCTGAAATGATCAAAAGCCCAAAGACTGGAAGCTGTGTGTTGTTGTTTTTTCCAGGTTGTTGCCGTCCCTGACTTGTTTCTCACGGCCGTAAAGCTCAGTCATGACAAAACCGGAGCTCAGTACTTGCACGCAGCACGAGATGACTCCAACAACCTCTTCAGGTTGGTAGAAATGTGTTTCAGTAGCGCAACCTACAGCAGAAAACAGAATTGGTATTTTTTTGGCATTTAGCAATACGTTTTGTGTGAAATCTTGTACAAAAAGCAAACTAAAAAAGAAATCCTTTAACAGAGCCATGACTGTGTTTCAGCGTCCAGTTAAGGACGACCCCCATGGACAGCACCGGGGTTCCTCACATCCTGGAGCATACGGTACTGTGTGGGTCTGAGAAGTATCCCTGCAGAGACCCTTTCTTCAAGATGCTCAACAGATCCCTGTCCACTTTCATGAACGCCTTCACAGGTACATAGCAACATAAATAAGACATTTTTAATCCTCACCTCCCAGCTTTAATAGAATATAAAACAGACTTTTGGATGACTTTGATTACTTGCCAAAGATGCTGATAAGCTTTTTCATTTTTTTTTGTTTTGCTCATGAACAGCCAGTGACTACACCATGTATCCATTCTCAACCCAAAACGGAAAAGACTTCCAGAATCTTCTGTCCGTGTATTTGGACGCAGTTTTCTTCCCATGTTTACGAGAGCAGGATTTCTGGTGAGCTTTGTCATTTTTCTTATTTACATATTTTCATATAAGGTGTCTGATTGCCTCTAAAGAAATTCAATAACCTGAAACACAGAAGCTTCATTCTACTTAAAAATGTTTTTACTTGTTATTCTAAAACGCATCATGAACAGTGTGTGTTACAGGCATATTGATTAAGTCATATATATTAATGATGGGCTTTTTATATGTTTTGTGTTTCTAGCCAGGAGGGCTGGAGACTGGAAAACCAAGATCCCACAGATTCCAACTCCCCTCTAATGTTCAAAGGAGTGGTGTTCAATGAAATGAAGGGGGTTTTTGTACGTTATGGTTTTTGCAATTACTAGCAGTAAGCTTTATTATGCATATACACTATCTTTTCCATATTCCTTTTCAGTTATTGAAAGCATAGAATCATATTCTAACAAATGTGTGTGTGTGTGTGTGTGTGTGTGTGTGTGTGTGTGTGTGTGTGTGTGTGTGCGTGCATGTGCGTCACAGTCGGACAATGAGCGTCTGTATGCCCAGCACCTTCAGAACAAACTGTATCCAGACCACACCTACTCAGTGGTGTCAGGAGGAGAACCTCTGGCCATCCCCGACCTCACCTGGGAGCAACTTAAACAATTCCACGCCACACACTACCATCCCAGCAATGCAAGGTAAAGGGACACACATTCATACACACTTAACATGACACACATTGACTTTGAAAGAAGGAATAAGACAAACACTTTTCTTTTTTTATATACCAGGTTCTTCACTTATGGAGATTTGCCTTTGGAGCAGCATCTTCAGCAGATTGAAGAGGAAGCTCTTTCTAAGTTTGAACGCATCGACCCAAACACAGACGTTCCTCCACAGCCTCACTGGAGCAGCCCTGTAAGTCCAAAAATCACACACATCCACGCTACATTTGTTTTGAGTTTACAATCCCAACTATAGTCAAACTCAAAGTTAATCTTTGATGATTTAAATCTCATGAGAGCATTTGACAACAAAATAACATAAAAGCAACTAATCGGGTTTCCTCAGAGAGAAGACCATGTGACCTGCAGCCCTGATGCTCTGGCACCAGATCCAGCACGACAGAACACGCTGTGTGTGAGCTACCTGCTGGGAGAGTAAGAGCACCTTATGTCCATGGCCTTTATTTTTTCTCCTACTGTGTTTTACAGAGACATTTAAAAGCAGAACAGCATTTGTTAGCATCAAGTTACAGACTCAGATATAAACATCTGATCTAATGATTCTTTTTTTTTTTCTTCTTTTGTCTGACCAGCATCACTAAGACATTTGAGGGATTCACTCTCAATCTGCTGTCGGATCTGATGATCTCCGGACCAAACTCTCCTTTCTACAAAGCTCTCATCGAACCCAAGATAGGAACCAACTTCTCCTCCGTCGTAGGGTGTGCATATTCAACTTTGATTCATCTTTTTTTTATATATATATATATATAGTTCAAATAAAAGCGTATGATGAAAGCTGGTTGAAAATATTATTGTCCTGCAGATACGATGGCAGCACCAAGGAAGCATCTTTCAGCATAGGTCTGCAGGGAATGGCTGAGGAGGACACAGAGAGGGTGAAACAGATCATCAACCAAACCATGGATGATATTATTGAGTAAGTCTATTGGATTGTATTTCTACGCAGAATGTAAAGATTATATAAAATGTCGTCGATGGCTATTTAATTCAACAAATATGATTTTATTTGAATAAATAAAATATTCACCTTCTGTCTTTCAAGGATGGGCTGGTAAAATATTATTTTGGTTTGACTTGACCTATATGTAGCAAAAACAAAATGTTTTTTAAATACATTTTGAATGAACAGTTATTATTATTATTATTATTATTATTATTATTATTATTATTATTATTATTATTATTATTATTTATTATTATTATTATTTATTATTTTATCTCTTACATTTCACTCAGGAAATTTTAAATGATAGTATCGTATATACTATAGAACTTAAGCAGGACATGTTTATATGCGTCTTCTTACCTTCCAACACAGGAACGGCTTTGAGGAGGAAAGGATCGAGGCGCTCCTCCATAAGATCGAGCTTCAAATGAAACACCAGTCCACCAACTTCGGCCTTGCTTTGGCCACGGTTAGTTCACTGCTGCTTATCTCTAACCTTCATTTTTTGTTGAATGTTTGCACTTACACGTTTTTACAAACCTCCACATGGGAGGTATGTTACAACATTGGTACTTTGTGTTCTTTTGTATTAATAAAATATTCACCTACTGTCTTTCAAGGATGGGCTGGTAAAAATATTATTTTGGTTTGACTTGACCTATATGTAGCAAAAACAAAATGTTTTTTAAATACATTTTGAATGAACAGAAAATATTTTAAATTATTTTAGCCTCATTATTATTATTATTATTATTATTATTATTATTATTATTATTATTATTATTATATCTCTTACATTTCACTCAGGAAATTTTAAATGATGGTATCGTATATACTATAGTACTTAAGCAGGACATGTTTATATGCGTCTTCTTACCTTCCAACACAGGAACGGCTTTGAGGAGGAAAGGATCGAGGCGCTCCTCCATAAGATCGAGCTTCAAATGAAACACCAGTCCACCAACTTCGGCCTTGCTTTGGCCACGGTTAGTTCACTGCTGCTTATCTCTAACCTTCATTTTTTGTTGAATGTTTGCACTTACACGTTTTTACAAACCTCCACATGGGAGGTATGTTACAACATTGGTACTTTGTGTTCTTTTGTATTTAAAATTTGGTGTATTAGTTTTTCAGAGAGTGGAAAATGTTTGTTACTTCTGTCCTGGGAGCTGTTTGTTTGCAGATTTAAGTGTGTTTATCCAAAACAAACAAACAAAAAAAATGTCTATGATCTTGTATATAAATCATGCAATGGGATTTGTCTCTGAATCAATAGTCCTGTTTGATTTTTTTTATCTGGTTTTATATTGTTGTTTCCTCACTCTGGACATTGTTGTTTGTGTGTTTCTAGTACATAGCGTCATCATGGAACCATAACGGTGACCCTGTACAGCTGCTGCAGATCAGCGACTGCGTTGCCAAGTTCAGACAAGCCCTGGCAGAAAACCCTCGCTTCCTCCAGGACATAGTCAAACACTACTTCAAGGTGAATAACAGGGATATTATTTTTAATAAATGTGTCTCTACTATATGTATAAAAAAATATATATATATATGATTTAATCTGACAATTAGATGCTGCTCCGGTTTGCTCATTTAATTTTGCACCACTTGAGCTTTTTGATGAGGAACATCTTGGTTTGCAACCAAGAGCAAATAGCAGGTTTTCGAGAGTAACTGATGCTGATCATTGATTTTGAGTTAAAATGCTCCTCTTAACTTTCTGCAGGAGAACACACACAGACTGACCCTGTCCATGAGCCCAGATGAGGCCTACCTGGAGAAACAGGCCAAAGCTGAGGAGGAGAAGCTTCAGAAAAAGATCCAGGCTCTGTGTGACAGCGACAGAAGGGAGATCTATGACAAAGGTAGAGGATCGTGATTCGTGTGGCTTTGTTTTCATTCGCCACAGTTATACATTTGTTAACACAGTTATCCCAGTTGTTCATTAGTAGGATAATAAGTAAACTGGCAACTTTTTGTCTCCATCTCCTTGTCTATTGGACAGGCTTGGATCTGCTGGCTGCTCAGAGTAATACCCAGGATGCCTCCTGTCTCCCTGCACTCAAAATGTGTGACATTCAGCCGACGATACCCATCACACCTGTCCATATCGCCTCTGCAGGTACGGTGCACTGTGAGCGCTATCGTATTATATTTGCACAGAGATTGCAGCGTGGTGTTTTGTGAAGTGAAGATCATTTGATGAAACCCCTTCATTGATTACCTTTCTCTCCACATCTGTAAAAAGGAGGCGTCCCGGTTCAGTACTGTGAGCAGCCCACTAATGGCTTGGTTTACTTCAGGGCCATGTGTAATCTCAACACATTACCTGAGGACCTCAGGCTTTATGTCCCGCTCTTCTGCAGTATTATTACCAGGTGAGTTCATCTGTCACACTGGTGAGCATCAGGGATTGATATATATATTTTTTTTTTTTCTCAAATTCTTGATTTCTTATGAATGAATCTTACTACAGATAAGAGGCCGGGACTCCTTTTTTTTCCTTCTCCAGGAAAAGTATTCATGTGAGCCTGTGTTTGTTTTCTTCAGGATGGGCTCTGGAGATCAGGACTACAAGCAACAGGCCCAGCAGATGGACCTGTGGACCGGGGGCATGTCTGTCTCCACCCAGGTCATCCCTGACTCCACCCAGCTGGACATGTATGAGCAGGTCCGAGACAACACTGACGTTTTAATGTCTCATTGTGTGTCCGTTTTCACAACACCGTTTTAAACATAATGCGCAAAAGTGTCTTAACCGTTTTGGGCCGCGTGTTTCCATAACATAGTCGTTTTGGGGTGACTGCAAAAGGAGAACTTTTGATTTAGACGATTTAGAAAATGCAACAGCCGTGTAAACCAGCAAAAAAAAAAACGACAACCTCTTACAACTCCACTTTGCACCTGTGCATTCAGTTTGCAGTCAAAAAAGCCACACTCTAATAAGAAAACAACAATAACAAAAGGTCTATTTTTGTGGATTGGTGTGCATGCGCATCGTCTTCAAGAATGATGTCGTGTAAGCATAGCCTTTGTCTCACTGCTCTGTTCTCTTCCTGTGTCAGGGTGTCCTCCTGTTCTCCTCGTGCCTGGAGAGGAACCTTCCTCACATGTTCCAGCTGTGGAGCGACATCTTCAACAGGTATATACTCCTTCGACGTACATTTCCTGCATGAACAAAAAAAACCCCAACAGCTTATGTTGTTTTTTTAATGCAGAAGATGAATCACAAATCAACTGTAATTGCCGATGTTGTCACCAGTGAGCTGCATGCAGCGTAAAAGTGGCAGAAAATGAGTCAGGCTTGAATGCATTTCCCATCAGCCCCCACTTTGATGACCAGGAGCGCCTGCGAGTGCTGGTGATGAGGTCAGCACAGGAACTGGCCAATGGGATCTCCTACTCCGGTCACATGTACGCCATGACCCGTGCAGGCCGTCACCTGACCCCAGCCGGAGACCTCCAGGAGACCTTTGGTGGAATGGAACAGGTACTTGGCTTGGTTAGCTCAGATGGTGTCGTCTATTTTAAATAGGACATCCTGGTGTTGTCGTATCTCACTCTGCTATGTAATGTAATCGGTTGTGCTCAGTAGTAAAGTGGAGTGTGGTGGAGATGTGATTTTAATTTATTTTAAGTTGTGTGTAAGAATGGAATATTTATCTTCCAGCTCAACTTCGATCTCAAAAAAAAAAAAAATATAGACAGGATCAATATATGACTTGACTAAATTTGGTTTTGGTTTAGTCTTCTGTCTTTTAGTTTTTGATGCAGTGATGCATGATGATGCGTTTTTGTGCGATGTTGCATGAACTTATCATAGCGAAATCAATTTTGAATAAAACACAAAGCAGGTTCTCTGAAATCTAAAAAATCATGACCGGTAATAAGACTTAACAAAGAACATCATTATTATGAGTAAAAAAAAAAGAACTCCATTTCTACCAATAGATACTTTTAATCCGACACAGCTTTGTTTGTTTATTTACTGTTTTTGAAGTTGTGTTTTTTTTTGTTTGGGTTATTTGAACATTAGGTGAAGTTCATGAAGAGGATCGCTGAGATGTCAGACCTCAGCCAAGTTATCAGAATGTTACCCAGGATCAAAAAGCATATTCTCAACCCAGACAATATGAGGTGGGTTCCTGTTTGTCTCTTTGTAATTGCTGCAGTTTGACGAAAAGCATGCGCATTTGATTTTCAGACCACAACAGTGTGTCTTTCATGTGGCTTATGTTCCTGTGTGTTATTTCTTAGGTGTGCGGTCAACACAACTCCCCAGAAACTGCCTGACGCAGCAGCACAGCTGGAGAGCTTCATGGAGAGCGTGGCTGTGAACAGAAAGGAACGCAAACCTGTCCGATCAAATATTATCGAGGTGAAGTTTCCACAGGCACATGGTACAAATGAAACACTCAATATTTTGAAATCAGCAAACCAGATTTTTTGTTTTCTTATTGATTTGACGCAGAGACCATTGGATCCCCTTGCTGAGTCTGGACCGAGCAGGAAACTGATCTCTGTAAGTTCACTTTAGCCTTTCCTCCTCTGTAATGCGCTCTTTGTTCATTAAAAAGGTGCCATAAGTTCTTGTTAGTCACATGAATAATATGAACTACCACAGAGTACTGTAGTTAAAGAAGCTGGACAACATTTGATATTAAAATGACATCTCTCCGTTTGCACTTGTAATTGTGTATTCATTTTTTTTGAAGAAAGTCTACCTGCATTTAAAATGTAATCACATTACTCCAAATTTCCTTCACAGGAGCTGAATTTCCAACCGTGTCAGATGAAAACCTTCTTCCAGATGCCTTTTCCTGTGAATTTTATTAGCCAGATTATTCGTACTGTACCGTTCTCCCACGAGGACTATGCCAGGTGATGAATTTACTTATTCATTACTTAATTTGACAGGTATATTGCTGAATACCAAAAGAAGGGAAGCATCAACTTAAAAAAACAACTTTTTCTTTCTATGTCAGTTTGTGTATCTTAGCGAGGATGATGACGGCTAAATTTCTCCATGGGGAGATCCGAGAGAAAGGCGGGGCCTACGGTGGCGGTGCCAGAATGGGAGGAGGTGGTCTGTTCACCTTTTACTCATACAGGTGGGCATTCTATGTTTTATTATGTATTTTAAGTTAAGCATTTATAGTATGTTGTCCAAAAAAATGTAAATAAAAAAAAAAACATTAAAAGATGTCAAGAAAGTTAGACAAATTCATAGTTTAGTATATTGCCAAAAACGTCATAGTGTAGTATGTTGTCAGAAAAAAAAAAGTCAGAAAAAAGCGTCATAAGATGCATCTGAACATGCGCAAATATATGATAGATAGATGAAGTTTGAAGAAAACATTCGCCTATTTGAGTGTCCAAAAAAGTGGAAAAAAAAGTCACAAAATGTAAAAAATGACATAGGACGCATAAAACGACAGAAACACGCAAATATATGATAACATTCAAAAAAGTGAAAACATTTCATAGTTTAGTATGTCTATGTGTTGTGTGTGTGTGCGTGTGCGTGCGTGCGACCTTAAACCTCATGTTCCATCCCCTGTGTCTTTCAGGGACCCGAACTCTGTGCAAACCTTATCAGCGTTCCGTAGAGGCGTGGACTGGGCCAAGTCGGGAGAGTTCACGCAGCAGGACATTGACGAAGCCAAACTGTCCATCTTCTCCGCTGTGGACTCCCCCGTGGCTCCGGCAGACAAAGGTGAAGTGATCCGTCCTGAAACCAGTAACCTTCCTCCACATTAGTTATTCCACATGAATACAGGTAAATGCAAATCTGACTCCAGTGTTGCATGTGTGTGTGTGTGTGTGTGTGTGTTGCAGGGATGGGTCGTTTCCTCAGCGGCGTCACAGATGAGATAAGGCAGAGTCACAGAGAGAGACTCTTTGCTGTCAATCACCAAAACTTAGTGGACGTGGCCGAAAGGTAAGCCAATCGGAACCTTGAATTGAAGTCTCTACAATGCGATGTGCTTTTTTTGTGAGACAAAAGTGAGACTCTTTTCGCTGTGTTTTCCTGCAGATACCTGAGTGTCGGTCAGAGGACTTGTGGTGTCGCCGTTCTCGGCCCGGAGAACGAAGCGATCAAGAAAGATCCTTCATGGATTATAAAATAATCCATAAAAAATATATACATGTTTTTCTTTTCTAAAGAAGAACTTGACTCCAGATTGAATGAAAAACACTAAAAGCTTTCCCACACGTGAAATGCTTTATTACTCTGACAGGACTCTCACATCACACTGCCGGCACAAAAGCTGATGTTGCATACAGATTCCCACAATTCTCTCCTCGAACTCCAAAGTGCGGGGTGGAAATGAAACAGGACACACAGCAGACGGTTTTCAGGGTGTGGACACGCCCACCTCCTGACACAGCAGCAGCTTAAGGTGATAAAGTGCAGTGGAAAAAATCAAAAACCCACAAAAGCAACAAGTGTTTGCACTTTAAAACAAAGATAGACATGGATACAGGTCAAGGACAAAAAAAACGTTACCAGGAGTGCTTATATATTTAGGTATATATTAAATGTATCTCTTAGACCCCGCCCCCATCAAAGTTAATTCTGCTAATTTATTGAAACTTAGTAAAGCGCTCTATTCCAAAAGACCACCCTCTGAAAAGTGCCAGGACTTTACCATATATAATATATCTTTAACATAACATTCTTGCTCTTTAATATCAATCATAATTTGTCTGCAGTCAGTCGTTGCCATGGCGAAGTGCAGCTCTTTGATAGTGGCAGTGTCGTCGTTCAGATGGTCGCCGAGGGGTTGCTGTCTTTGGGTCGGACCCGGGTCACATGTTCTAGTTGTCCGGAGTCGGACACATCGTAGCTTGTCTTGTACTTGGCCAGTATTTTCATCAGGGGGCGGAGCTTAAGCCACCATTGCTCCTTCGGGATCCTATGGCTAAAAGCAGAGAATACGAAGTTTTACTCTGATTATCATTGAATTCTAAATATGAAAAAATACAGATTAAAGATGTGATTGTTGTTTGTTTATATGGACTTTTTTTCACACTTCTCCGTCAATTCAGAGTTTTCAACGACACAAAGAAGGAAAGGTAAGTAATTAAAAATTGCAAAACAAAAAAAAAAGTAAAAATGTCCAAAAAACTTGCACAGGTACAACGGTGGTGCGTAAAAATATGGTAGAGGTGAAAAACATAGTATAGTATGCCCTCCAAAATTTGCCAAAAAACGTCTTCCTATAGCCTTATGTTGGCCAAAAAGTCAAACATTTTAAAATACTCGAAACTCACACAGTAACATCGGCAGGGTGTAAAAATAGGATATATGCGAAACAAAAATTAAAAAGGTGAAAATATCAGAGTATACCATGTCGTCATCAATTAATTCATTTGACAAAATTCGCCTTACTATAGCCTAATGTCGGCAAAAAACTAAAAAAATTCGAAACATTTGAAAATCGCAAAGTAGCATCGGCAGGGCCTAAAAATAGGGTAGGTGCGAAAAAACGGTGAAAACGTCCTCCTATAGCAAGTCGTCAAAAAATAAAAAATAAATTACCAAAAAACGCCTTATGTTGGCCAAAAAGTCAAAAATTTCAAAACTCTTGAAAGTTGCACAGGAGCATCGGCAGGGCCTGAAAATAGGGTAGATGCAAAAAAAAAGTGAAAACGTCATAGTATAGCTTGTCGTCAAAAATTCAAAAAACGCCTTATGTCGGCCAAAAAGTCAAACATTTCAAAAATTGCACAGGAGCATGGGCATGGCTTAAAAATGGGGTAGGTGAGGAAAAAAAAGTGAAAACATCACAGTATAGCATGTCTTCAAAATAATTGACCAAAAAACGCCTTACTATAGCCCTATGTCGGCCAAAAAGTAAAAAAAATTCAAAACACTCGAAAATCGCACAGTAGCATGAGGAGGGCTTAAAAATAGGGTAAATGCGTTAAAAAAGTGAAAAGGTCATATGTCGTCACATTGCCAAACAATTTGACCAAAAATTTCTAGTTACAAGTAGTTTCTCGTCCAAAATTGTCAGAAAACTTCAAAAAGGACGGGACATTGAAAAATGTTTTTTTCCTAAATCCCCAAAACGTATAAAAACGTAAAAACACTTCAACCAACATCACAGTGTATCGTGTCGTCCACACCACAGAGTAAAGAAAGGAACGTTTTCTTACACAAAGTCCGTTTCGTCCCGGAGCTGCGACACCGGCTGAAAGACCATCGCCCTGCGACGCATCCCCAACAGACAGGCAGTTTCCTCCGAGTTGGCAAACACTCGCCCTGCCGACAAAAATAAAAAATAAATAAACCAAAGCAATTATGTCCCTGAGTACTCACACACACCTCATGGACGCGCACACACACACACACACCAGGATAAAACTGAACAAATCTCATCTGGGCAGGGGGGGTTTTTACCTCCTTTGTAGGAGTCTTTGAGAGTCCGTGTGATCCACTGCACGGCCTTCGCCGCCACTTTGGTGCCAAAGTTTCTATCGAATGGAGACGGAGCTCCTCCCTGTAGAAAAAGACAATTATTTTTTTTGTTTTAATTATTATTATAATGATTTAAAAAAATAAGGCTGTGAGATATTCACATATTAAAAAAAAAAAATGTTGATTGTTGTTCATATATATTAACATATGTAAAATGTTCGGAATTATGTTTAATGCAAACAACTGTTCCATTTATATACATTGTATCCAAAATAAGTATCCTGTATGTAATGTCTTGTTCCAACCTGCTGCATATGGCCGAGGATGTTCTTCCTGCAGTCAAACACCCCTCGCCCCTCCTCAGTGTACAGCTGGTAGACGAAATCGGTGGTGAAGTTCTCATTGCAGTTCTCATTCCTAAAAGAAAAAAAGCACATTAAAAAAAGACCACAGGTGGCTTTTTAAACAAAAAATACATAGTTGTTCTTTATATATATATATATTTATTTTTTTATATTGATATATATTATTTTTATATATATATCTCCACTGTCCCGGTACATCACTATGTCTTCTAAACCTGAGTCGTGATGCACCACTGTGCGCCGTGTAATAATGAAGTTACTCTTCTATTCTTCAATGTCACTGTCCAAAATATTACATTTGTCCCATTTCCACAGACCTCCGTCCTGCTGGGAGCTTTTTCCACAGTGTGATGGTGCAGTGGACTAAAATAGCCTCAACAGATGAACATGAAACAGCGACTATAAGGTCAATGTGATGTGACCACATTAAAATAATCCATCGTTTCAAGCGGTTTGATTAAAATATATTTATATTATTTACAATGAATCATCGCCTTTATACATGTTTTTAATATCTCTAAACACACACACACACACACACACACAATAGGAGGCTTTTAATAGGGAGCTGAAATTAAAAAAAATAACGTTTTGAGGCTCACCTGAGGACTAAGCCTCTCTGGATGGTCGTCTTCATCTTCTGCGTCAGATGTTCCACGTTGGCCTGGAGACACAGAGTGGAGCCTCACATTAAAAAAATGGGATCACGGTGGCCTGCAGCAGCTGCACGAGCCCGCCGTCATACGACTCCTCAGAATGGAAATGCGCAGGGTGGAATCTGCACCACCAGGAGGCGCCAACGCCACGGTTCACCTCTCCCTCCATCTCTTAATTAATTATAAATAAAATTATATTTGAATATTTTCACCTTTTCCCAAATATGATGAATGTCTCAACCCTGTGTTAAACATCTGTCAACAACTACTGTTTACTTTCATGTCAAATTAATTATAATATTATACAAATTGTAATTTGTTATCCCCACAAAAAAAATAAGTAAAACATTTAAAACATAATTAAATTCATCAAAAATATATGTTCTGTCAGCAAGCCAATTTTATAATAAAAGTTTTTTGAATTTAATACATTCATTTAGAGCTAAAAAAATAAAATAAAAAAGTAAAGGTCAAGGTCAAGTTTAAGTCTGTCATTTATTAATAACATAAACAGTGTGGATTCACTGATGGGAACTCTGTGTGTGGGTGAGGCAGCTCAGAGGTTATTAATATTATCAATAATTAAGATTATAATATGATTATTATTAATATTCACATATACACTTCTGAAACATCCAGGCAGAGGCAGAACCGTGCAGCCAACATCGTTGGGAACAAAAAAAAAATGCTGATTGGTATCCATGGCGATAAGATGAGTGTAAAATAAAATAAATAGAATGTGCGAGTCTCTGACCTGCAGGTCGCGGATGTCAAACGGCTCCTCGTAGATGTAGACGGTGTCGGCGCCCGCAGCCAGGCCGCCCACCGTGGCCAGGTAGCCACAGTAGCCCCCCATGGTCTCGATGATGAAGACGCGCCGCTTGGTGCCGCTGGCCGACTGCTTGATGCGGTCGCACGTCTGATTCACACATGCGCAGAGAAATGTTTAACAGGAAAAACAAAATGTTGTGCACGACAGAAATGGTCAATCTACAAAATAGAGCTGAAATGATCAGTCAAGGAAAAACACAGGAAATGTTGATCATACTCTGAATTTCGTTGTTAGATTTATCCAGATTTGATTTTACCACTTTGGTTTTAGGTGAATTTCCACATAAAAAAAAAATCATGATCAGCTCTACTTCAGTAGACAAATAAACATGCAGCAATAATTACCTTTTCACGCGTCCCACACGACAAGAGGAGTCAGACCAAATATTTCATTATAACATTTGGATGTCAGGGTTGACCTGTGCATGCAGGGGGCTTTTGTTCTAACCAGATGGGTGGTGTCTTCAACTGTCCTTATAAACCCTCTTATTTTATAGGAAAGCCTCAAATTTGGATTGACAGTTGACGTCACCCATCTTATGGAAACGGTGCAGCAGGGCACAGTGATAAAACTTTAAAAATAGGAAGAGAAGGACATGAACCTGAAAGTGTACGACATCAACAACATGACAGCGTTCAATCATGTGCAAATGCATTCTGGTCTTTGGAGTTTTTTTTTGTTTTTTTTTTAAGCTAAATCACAATTCAACTCACAGGAATATTTGAAGGAATCTCCGAACGTTAAACTGAGATTTTTTCAATATTTTATTTATCTTTTTTACCTAATTAAATTAAAATGATTTACTGGGTGTATTCCGAGCAGCATCTCCGTCACAGAAATTCGGACGTTTTTTCCAGGTCATTTCCACTGGACCTTACCTCCACGATGGCGTTGAGGGACGTGTCTGCGCCGATGCTGAGGTCGGTGCCGGGCACATTGTTACTAATGGTGGCGGGCAGCATGCACATTGGAATGCAAAACTCCTCGTGGAGGGCGCGCGCCTCGTTCAGCTGCAGCAGGGACTCAAAGGCCTGAAGGTGGTGGCCGTGATATCGGGTTAGGAAATAAAAAAATAAAAAATCCACGTCTACGAGACCCGTGGTGTCGGCCTGACACTGTGTAGGAAAACTACAGTGTTTTTAAAGATTCTATCATCCTGGAGGCCTGTATCCATGGTAACGTGGATGTGCTGTAATAAAAGTTTCCAATCGTTTTTTGTAGGTGTGTGTGACTTCTGAAGAAATTTACTTTTGAAATTCATAATCAAAATGAAATATTTACTGTTTCAGATGAATTTACTTGAATTATTACGTTGCTTTCAAGACTGCTCAGTAAAGAAGAGAAGATACGAGACATGAATTGAGTTGGCTCTCTCCGGCTGGGACGGGACTTTGGCTTCCTCCTGAGTGAGAGGAGATGGGATCAAAGGGTCTGACTATTTCTAAAGTTTTATTTTTTGGGGGGTGGGGGGGGGGTATTTTTTTGGGGGTGGGGGGGGGGGGAGATAATAGATTGAAGTGGGACTCCACATGCTCTTTTTCCTTATAAGGCCAAAAAACAAAAAATGGTTTCCCTAGAACCCTGTCTGCTTCAAATCAATAAAAAGAGGAAAATGCAGAAACCATTCTGGGATGGAAGAACTCGTACCCGCATGCAAACGCACAGCATTGAGCCGACCTGTGCAGTTTCCTGAACAAACACAGATAGGAAGACGCACAAACACAAGCATACCACGACACGTCACTGCATGCCCCGGTCACACTTACAGTACCTGGGACCTGCGTTGATCAGCTCGCCTCCAACAAGAACCAACAATTTTATTTTTACATGTCCGGATCAGCCAAATCGTGCTTATTATGTTTCTACTCTGCAGAGAACGTAAAATATAATAAAAATCAGGGACATTTTCTGGAGGTCTGGACTAAGTGCATCTATTTTTTTTTCTTCTTCTATTGTGTCCTGCACCGCTATGTGTACCACCATTATGTTGAGGTTTTGTGTTTAGGTGTAAACACAAAAGATCTGTTCATTCCATTCGGGCCTATGAGAATCTTACAGTGTCAGGCGGCCTTGAGTTTACACTGAAAATATCACAGCTCACTGACACTGCAGCAGAAACGGAAACCAGATTATTATCATTTGTTTTTCAAATGAGCATGGAGCTATGCATATGTGTATAATTAGATGCTGTCATATTATGGAAATACTGTATATATAAACGTATCATGCAGCTGATGGTCTTAACCTGTAATATATTCCAGCCTTTTTGTTCTCTTGATTGTTCATGCGTGAATGCGAGCTGTCAGTCAGCGAAGCCCCGTGATCTGACAGGCTGGGTCAAGACGGAGCGTGTGGCGCGCGTGTTAATTCCAACTATACACACACACACACACACACAAAGCCACACGCAGTAGCACTTACATCAGTAATGGCATTCAGAGCGGTGTCTGAGCCAATGCTGAGGTCTGAACCAGGTATATTGTTGGAGACGGTGGCGGGGACCATAACCATGGGCACACAGAATTCACTATGTTTGTCCCGTGCGGAGGAAAGTTCCAGTAATCCCACGTAGGCCTGCAGTGAGAGCCAGCGTCTGATAGGTTATTATTCAACGATGAGGTGGACGAGAGAGAGAGAGAGAGAGAGGTGTAGGGGAAGGATGTAGGAAAACGGGTGGGAGTAGCTGAAATGGGGGTGGGAGGGTGTCACTGTATTTTTTTATTCAAAACAAGTGTGTCTTTGACCAAATTCTATATATGTGATAGGGAAATTAAAAACCAAAGGTTAGTGGGATGAGTTCATTAGTGGGAGGAGCCAAGAGGAGAGAGCCAGGCCAATCATGGTGGGGAGTGAGACATTGCAGTTCCACAAACAAAGACACAAGATGAAGTAAGATTTATATTATGGCCAAGCTGTCAAGATCCCAAATCAGTGTATTTATGCATCTAATTGACTATATTTTTAATTTGACTTTTTTTTCTGTACATTAAAATGACGGAGGTTACATTTGTAATTTATTGAAACTTCCTCTGAAACTTTGATGTTGAGTATCTCGTCCGAGAACCCGTCTGAATAATAATTCATTTATCTTTTGGATTTATGATTGTTTTCATGTCTCAAGGACCAAATCGTATGGAGGTTAATATTTGCAGCTTGCAGGCCTTTATGAGTTAATATACACATGTGGACAGAGGAAAGCATGTAACATCTAAATGTTTCTGAAACAACTTTTCCAAAATATAGTAAGAAATAAGTGAAGTAAATAAATGTTTTGTAGTTGAAATATCAAATAGGAACAACAGTGAAAATGAAATGGGCTTAAGGTTGAACAATAAACACAAAGTGACTATGGAATGTAACAGTATTGAATCCAGTATTTAAAAAAATTAGAAAATATATATTTTTTATGAGTATATTCTTTTTGTATGTGAAAAATCCTCTTACCTCAAATCCTCCAATGACGAGCAGAGCATTGATGTTATGGATCTTCATCTGCTCGGCAATTTTATCCAGATGTTTGCCTGGAAGAGTTCTAGCACGTAGAAATGTTTACATTGAACCACGGAGGTCATCAGCATTTAAAACAAAAGAAATGAGGCCGGGGATGATGCGGTCACTTAAATATCTGCAGGAAAATAATCTGAAATAATGCGACAGGTGTTTTATGGAAGCTACCAATCACCAACCACCGACATCACCCCATTTAATCTCCTTGATCTGTCAGAGAAAGACGCGGAATGTAATATTCTTCATCTCTTTGCAATTGTAAAGTATAAAAACACCGCTAAAATAGTGAGTGCGTGAGAGAACATTCATAGTTCCTGGTGACACCGACCCAGTTGCTTTTGAGTCAGTGACTGATCTGATTTACAATAAAATGTTCATTTTTGGACATAAAATACAATCTTTTGCTTTAAGTTGCTATTTCAATACATTGGATCCTTTCAAAAACGGCAGGTATTTCCGTTGTGAAGAGTTTTCCCTCGGGCTAAAGGCATTACAGACAAAAGTCCAGGCTGGAGACAAACACACAAAATGTGGACAAAAAAATAAAATAAAAAAAATCACCTGCAGGTAATATTATATTATTATATAGCATAAAGCAAATATACTCATGTATTTTAGCTTCATTTGGGAACATTGGGTGTATTTTTTTGCGTGCAGCCAGTCAGACACACAAATGTGAAAAAAAAACTCAAACTGAGGAGAATCATTTCTTTAAATGGCTCTAAAAGCTTCAGTGCTGCATTTATTTTCCTGTACTTATGTTGACCCTATATGGCCTTATGGTCACAAGGCACTGGTGTTATCTGGTATCCATTCTTATCACTGAGCTACTGAGCCAGTGTGGCTGCACTGAACCAGCAGCAGCTCTTCATTATAATCGTCGTCCTGCTGAGCTGGAGATTTAATCACTGGTTGACTTTTCAATCATGTCCAATCCTTTCAAACGCGACAACTGGTGGAGGGTGCACGTATGCGTAAAGCATGCGCAGGATAGAGCAAAGACTATAGGTACGCGTGTGTGTGTGTGTGTGTGTGGGTGCATGTTGCAGCAGCTGTGGGAGAGGAGTAATTGGCTTACAGTAAGCAGAAGTGTTTATCTGCACACCTGACCTGACCTTCCAGGAACGCCGGTTACTCCTAACACGTTCTCCTGGCTCCAGGTGGGTCCACAGTCAAGAGTTGAGGTTTGATATTTTACAGTTTAAAACTTCATTTTCGTTTTGTGCTTTGGAAACAATCTTTTTGCAAACACCCTTTTGCTCCTTTTATACATTAAGACTGTAAAGTAACGGTGGCCGTTTCATGAATAACTCCAATGACTCCTATTTGCGCTTTCAACTGCGGCTTTCACCATTTTTTTTTTTTCATAAACTAAACCTTGAATTGATCATTCCAAAAGAACACCAAGAGGTGATATGAGCCTTGGAGAAATGCAAAGTAGACAAAAACAGCCGTTTAAATCGGTGCTCACCTGTCCTTTGTAAAATCCCTCGAAGCCGTCGCTGACTGCGAACATCTTGTGGCCCTCAGTGATTCCCACTCTGACGGCAGAGCGCACGGCGGCGTTCATTCCTGCAGCCGGCGCGCCCACGTTCATCACCGCCACGTTGAACGAGCTCTGTGTGTGAGGCAGAGAAATCCCCGTTAGTCACAATAACAGTATTCTAATAAAACGGGAACGTCTTTTTTTTAATTTTATTTCATGCCTCTCAGGACCAGCTGGATCCTCTGCACAGCCATTTTATTTTACCATTCCATTTCTCATTAACTTTGCCTGGGAGCCGAGCAGCACCGTGCATGCAGGAAGCCACGCGCACTCAAACAGCAGATTCTCTTTTTTTCTGTCAGATTCTCTTCGTCCAGCTTCTAGTTACTGAGCATACAATGAGACAATCCACAATTTGGATTTTGGCAAATTTCAAGTCCCTAAAATCAAAGTGCACACTGTCCATATTTGAGCATATGTGTGCGCGTTTGAACAAAATGGGAACTGACTCTGTCTGTTGTTTTGCGGTGTTTGCGTTATGTCACAAATCCACATATATTTCTGATTAAACTCCATCACGCCCAGGGAGTGATGAGAGAGAGGATAAAAAAACAAAAAAACAAAAGGTCATTGAAGGTTTCTCATTAACCGGGGTTAATGTAAAAAAAAAAAAGACAAAAAAAAAAAAAACACCCAACCAGGAAATACCTTTCATTCTAACGCACAAATCTCACAGGCGCTGGTGGAAAAGACACATCAGAAAAATGAAAATTGGCATAAATACATTGAAATGTTTTATATATTTGTCTTTCCTTTTTCTTAGCTGTTATTTGATGGTCAAGTGACTTACATTTGGAAGTTCAGAGTCAGCTTTCCGGTTGGACAGGAGTCTGTAGGTGGACAGATTATTTTCAAAGCTCCTGCAAAAACACACAAAGACACACAAAGTTAACCTTTCTAAAATTCAATGAGAAATCAATATTAACACAGTTAAACGGGGACACACTGACAAAGAGAGGAGAGCACAAGAGCTGTGTGGCATAAATCACTCAGCATCTGCCCTTCTGTGGAAAATGTGAACGACTGTGTGCCGGGTTCTTTCTCTGTGAACTCTTTTTATGATTTCCGTCTTTATTTCAGACTTTGTTGTTAAAAGGACATTTCAGAAATGAACCGAAAATAAATATACCTTCCACGCAGTCTGACAGCCTCTTCAAATTTCTTCTCATCCATGGCCTTCTGCACCTCCTGGGTCTGATGAGAAAACAGGTAAGAAAAAAAACCCTCTTCATGTTGAAATCCACCATGAGTTCATTCGTACGTTGTTTGAGTCCAACTAACACAAGGACTCGTCACAGGGGGACTCTCTCTCTCTCTTTTGGTAATAATAAAGAATCAAAAATGTAATAATAAACTCCACTCTCCATTGTTTGCCATTGCCAATGGGCAGTCATGGCAATTGCCTTTAAAAAAGAAACCGAAATAGACATCTTGACATTTTCACATTTCTGTTAATGTATCCTCCCCACAATGCATAAACGAGGTTAAACGAGGTGCTGCTCTTAACTGAAAACATCAGTGAATCTTTAACTATAACTATTACCTACATCCTGTATGTGCATGTTTACAAATACAAAACAAGACTCATGTTCAGGTTTGGCTGGTTTGATTTCCCCACTGCTGTGACTGTGAGGTACTGGATGTCCAAAAATGTTAAGGCTAATCTGTTGTGGAGTATGTTCCCCGCATGACTTCTGTTTTCCCAGCACGCACTCACTCACTCACCATCTGAACACACTCCATCAGTGGCAGTCGAACAGCCTGGTTGCCGACCAGAGACACGACGCAGGCCGGAGTGTTGGCAGACGCCTCCAATAAGGCCAGCACGGCCTCCACGCCCATACGGCTGGCCTGCAGGGGTCAACGACAATTTAAAGGTCACGCACAACAGTCAAAGAAAAAGATTGAGTTGAGTTATGAAAGAAAAGAGTCAAAAAGAAACGGTGGATAATCTAAAGCTGAAAAAGGTGAATTCTTCTACTGATCCATCCAGTTATTTATTCCTTTTTAAAATATTTTGGGTTATACATAATATAATATATGAATATAATGTTACTATTTATATTTAAAGATAACCAGATTTGTTGTAGATACTGGCATATAAAAGGGGTGCATAAACAATACATTGTAAATAGATATGGATATAATAATGAATAGTTAAACAAAAATAAATAAAAAAATAAAAAAATAGGTACTTCATCCTACTCTTTTTCAAACATTTTTTAAAGTACATGCTTATGTTCGTTTAGCATTTGTAAATATATATATATATATATATATATATTTTTTTTTTGTATGTTCTAAATAATAACTTCATCACCAGGATCCTGTCAAAGGCCGAGGGGGTCCCGCCTCTCTGCACATGGCCCAAGATAGTGACCCTGGTGTCAAACCCCAGGCAGCGCACAACCAGCTGGGTACGGAGAAAGAAAAAAAAGGAGGATTTATAGGTAAATTATTCCATTTTAAATCACACTCAATAAAAAAATAAATAAACATGCCTGGTGGATATATTGAATTCAATTAAAATATTATATAACAACCAGGCAAAAATAAAGGTATAAAAAAAGCATACTCACTTCCTTGATATAATCTGGAGTTATAGCCTTGTTGTGGCTATCTATGGCCCCTTCTGCTACTATAATAATGTTCAGCCTTTTCTTATCAGCACGGTTCTGTGAACAAGTGAAAAAATATATATTTCAGTAAATAAGACATGTAAACATGACAAAACAAACATTTGCATTCCCAGATATGGAGCCAGGTGATGGGAGAGAAATGTTTGACACAGATTTATCCGTTTTTATTGGGTTTCTCTTTTTTTCTCTAACCACGACAGCTGATTATTTTTCAATAAACATGTCAGCTTAAAACATATAAAATTAAAATAACACAAATTAAGATGTTTGACAGGTTTAGCTTCAAGCTAACACATGGTTCATGATCTCACCAGATTGTTTTTCATCATCGCGGATATAATAGCATGTTTGGACGTGTTTCTTTAGATTTAAAACGTTTTAAAAGAATAGATGTTGTTATATTTGATGTCGTAGAATTAACATTGATATAGCTGAAGACCAGTCTATTTCGCGACCTGATTGAAAAGCACTCTTCTTCGTTGCTTTAATGAATTCGTTTTTAAAAGCCTGTGCTCAGTGCTGCCACCAGCTGTCAACGAGAGGAACTGCAGGACGTCGAATCCTCATTAACAGACAGGACTTTTTCTTATTTACATATATTTAAAAAGAAAGAGGAAAACTCATAGGATGGTTTTAACTCTTTTTTGATATCGTGACAGATGTTCAACTGAGTCCTGTTTTAATTCATTTTTATTTCACTCACCAACAAGATATATTATCATCGGGTGACCTGCTCCTTCAAAAACAATTATTACCTACGCGATGGGACTGACGGTCAGAAAACACTCTTCTGTTTTGAATGACACAATTAAAATATATCTGTTGTTAATAATGCATCACTACAGAATGTGAGCATTCAGTTGCTATTAAATATGTGTGTGTTTTACCTCGGACAGTTTCTGACACATGTTGTCTTCCCAACCATCTTCAGGAGGCATTTCAGGGATGAAAACCCAATCGGCTCCACAAGCCAGGGCACTGACCAGGGCCAGGTATCTGTACATTTATTGCAATATTATTAATATTTGATATGAGTATAAGAGGATTAAAGTAATGACTTATTCAAGCAGCTTTATGAAGCATCAGTCATATCATTTATGGAATTAAATCATTTGATTTTGTAATTAATGAGTGCCTCTTTGTCTATGGTGTGTTCTCACATACAAAAATAAAAGTGCCTACCCGCAGTGTCGGCCCATGACCTCCAGAACAAATGTCCTCTGGTGACTGTGAAACAACAAGAAACGACACATAGCATCAATCATTGGAACCCGGAAGAGAAAAGGGCCACGGATGTATCTGTAAAAAATGATGGCTCACAATCTAACCCACTTTGGGAGATTGTGTCATCAGTGACTTATTTAGTTTGCCATTTCATATCATGTTTTATTATCCCTTGTCACGTCGTGTTTGTTTTTATTTGAATCTCTTCACCTCTGAGCAGTGGTCATGATGGCGTCCACCACCTCGATGATCCGATGCAGGGCGGAGTCGGTGCCGATGGTCATGTCGGTGCCGCAGAAGTCGTTGTCGATGGAGCCGACCATGCCGACGATGTGCAGCGCCGAGTTACTGCGGGTCGCCTCCGCGTCGATCAGGCCTGCGGAGACAAAAGAAATAAATGGTGGACGAGGTCAAAGGTCAAAAGGCCCCCGTGGGGGAGAGGCGCTCACCTTGCTGCAGGAGCTCATCCAACAGGCTGCTCCACTCCTCCCGGAACAGGTTTGCTCCGGTCAGGCTGCCGTCGCCTCCGATCACGCATAGGTTGGTGATGCTGTGCTTCACCAGGTTGTGCGCGGCCTTCAGGCGACCCTCATGGGTCCGGAACTCTTTACAGCGGGCGCTGCCGATGACCGTACCACCCTGCAGCACAGATTATAATCTGGATTCGCATGGCTTTCTGTTTCAATTTCTCTTCCACTGCACTGATGTGCAAAGAATATTTTTTTATTTTTAACTAATATATAATTCCAGATTATTATTATTTAGGCCTCCTGGCTGTTTATAAATCTTGTTTTTTTTTTCACTACGAGCTGTAGTTAAACTACTTAAAATAATTAAAGTTGAATGATGTAAAACGGTGGGAACGCGAACAAATTTTGTCAAACAAGAGAATGTTTTTCATATTTTAGGATATTTACTTACTATGTTTATGACGTGTTCTACTACCATGTTATATGATATACATGCATTGATATTTAACCTGAGAGTGTGCGAACTCACCACTTGCAGCATGCTGGAGACACTTTCCCAAGTCGCCTCTTTGATGTTCTCTCCACCGTCCACCATACCCTGGTAACCCTGGGAGGCAAATATGACATCATAATCAATTCATCGTTGAGAACACAACAAAAACTAAAATTAGAATAAAAAACAATTTACTAATCAAATATCTGGATTGCTGGTTCTTTGCCGGTTGACCAACTCATTGGATTTGTGAGATCTGATTAAGTTTGCAAGAAAAATGATAGATCTAAACAGAACAGGAACTGGAAAGGATGTCATTTTTCGAGCCCGTCAGGCTGAGCTGACAATTTCTGTGTTTTGCATGCTGAGTAAAATAAAGGCACCTCGGCTCTCAGCTGTTATTACTAAGGCCTGTGGTGATCTGAGACGGATGAGGGGGACAGTGGAGCCAGTGAAGGATGAAATCTGCCCCTGGTAATCCGTTTAAATCCACCCCGTCACTGCCAAACTGCCCATTCACTCCGCGACATTCAATATCAAGAACTGACCTGGTCTGAAAAAAAAAAAGAACGCACCAGAGTCATTTGTGCCAAATAATGTTCTGGCTCAATTTCTTATCAAGATTCGAAATTTAAGAACGATTGTCTCATATGACAACAATTACAAGATAATGCGGTAGCTCGGCAAAGACATGTGTGCATCTCAGGCTCACCCTAACAGTGCTCAAATAAAAATGGTTTTCTTTTAAAAATAAAAAAAAATACAATACAAAGAATATATAGTACATAAGGGTGATAAATAAGGGAAAGTACCAAAACAATAAATTGTCAAAATTCAATTAAAAGGCCTGTGAGTTTATGGCGTAAATGTAAGCATCAAAAGGTAAAAAAAAAAATGTAAATGCTGCTGATCGACGCAGGTCGCAGTAATAAAGCCTGTGTAAACCATCGTATGGCCTGTGTAGTATTCCAAATCCAGACTTGACATGAATGCACATATTTACTTTGCTGCTGGCAGGTTATAAATATAGACGGAGCCTATAGGGAAAGCATGACATCATTAATGTCCACCCTGCAGAAGAAATATGAGACATAATAGTCAAAGTATGTGACGGGGCCAGGGTTAATAAATTACACTTTTATTTAAGTAAGATAAAAATATATAACAATGATTGTCAGGATCACATGTTGCATGAGACCCTTATTGAAAGTTTACTCTCATTGTGAATTTTAAATACAGATGATCAGATTTTTTTGAATTTCTTTACTTTTGATGACTTTTTAAATGAGTGTTCTAAAGCCAAACGTGGTTTTGAATGTGATTCTTGAATGAGACAAAAATAACCTCTCACCTCATGGATGAAGTAGACCTTGGCTCCCACGTAGATGCCCATCCTGACGACCGCCCTGACGGCTGCATTCATGCCTGCAGGGAGGACAGTCAGATATTCAAACAGCCAAAGGACAAATGGAGAAAAAATCTCCAAAATTCAGAGATGGACCTCCTAGGAGTGTGAGAGCGTTTCATGCAGTCATAGAGTCAGACAGATGGAAGAAGGAGCTTTGATTATATTATTTATTTATATTACTATTATTATTTTCACCCAAGACACAAATAACCAGAGGTTTAATGGAGTGGGAACAGTTTGTCTGGAGGTCATTTGTCATTTTGTCCTTGAGCGTGGACAGGGAGTGGCAGAAAGCAGACACACAACAGGAAGTAAAAAAAATAAGGTCAAAGACAGTCCCCAGGGTCAAATTCAGAGCACTTAGTAAAATTAGAAAACAGGAATCATCGTATTGTAGGATTTATAAAAGCAAAATCACTGGTGATAAACGGAAATAATGGAACAAATAACCTAGAAATTAGTTTATAACAACAACTAATGATTGATTTTTTTTTTATTATGACTCCATAAATGATAAATCACATTAAGGAACATAAAACCTGTTGATTAACGTCCATGAAGCCTCAGTTAATAGAGTCTATTGTCGGTGGCATTGTGTAGTCGATCACCGAGCACAGCAGACACAATCTGCTCCTCACAGCCGACACGACTCAGCCAAATTTCCTCCCACGCCGCAATCTCTCAACAACGGTTCCTTTACTGCCCTTCTATTTTTTCAAATTTTTCAAGTATTGTGGGTCAAAATCATGAAATTTCCAACACCATCAATTAAACTAGGGCTGCGACTCACAACGGTTCACATTTTTTGTCAGACCAAAAGATCAAAACAAAAACAAAAAATCCAGTTAAAAACTTGCAGAAACATCCAAACAAACAAAACACATTTTAAAGTAATTTAAAATAAAAAAGTATAATTACAGATGCTTCTGTTTTGTACGGTTCTGATAACATATATATATATATTTTTTTTTTTTTTTTCTGACACTGTGAATAGGTCGCTTCCATCCCTGATGTCTGGAGGCTCTAACGTTATAATGCAGGTTATGTGGAGGCAGACGTGCCTGGATGTGGTTTCAGGCTGTGCTGAACACTAACAAATGCTGATGGGATCAGTTTGTGTTGCTAGGAGACCACGTTTGTGCCGATTGGCTGACGAGGAGCGGAGGCAAAATGCAAATGGATGCAGGAATGGGTTAGATGAGGTTCACACTAATGAACACAGCAATTAGCGATTAATTGAGGTCAGATGACAATAGACCACTGGAAGAGAACTACAAGTTTCTGATCTTGTGTGTGTGTGTGTGTGTGTTATTGTGCCTTAGTGTGTACTAATCACATCTCTGACTGCTGCTCCTGTGAGCACAAAAAGTTTCGTTTACACATTGTTGAAATTTAATAGGGTTGAAAAAATACAATTGAAAATCAAATAATAAATATAGAGTCCAAGTTTAAAAAAATATATATTATAAACAACAAAAATAAATCAGCTGATTTTATTTGACATTGTGACTATTTTTATAAGTCAGGGACGAGAAACTATGACCTCTGACCTCTCTGTGACTTTTATCATCAAATACCAGATATTAATGAGCATAATGTTACTGAACAGTTCATGAAACCACTGTTTCTTAACTTCACAGACATGGTGGAAATGTACTTCACGACAACATGACACATTAAACCCTTATTTATACATAAGATAATTTTGCTTGTCTGCAACTGTGACTCAAAGCTGTCTTGGATTTTTATGAATAAGTGAAGATCTGGCCCCCGATCATACAAGTGTAATTCTGAGCATAATCCAGTTCACAACACTCACGCATGATGACAGACAGTATCACTGTCCTACAGGCACACACTGTTATGTAATCCAGCTGCAGCTGTATTCTAAATGTAGATCTGACTGAGAACAATGAAAAGATGAGTAACAAAAAGCATGGTAAAAATAAATACTATATTATAACTGCATATGCTGAAATTACACAATTACAATCAATTACACACAAATCATCAATTTGGACATGATGATTCAATAATCACGGTTTGATTATTGATCAAACATTATAATGGAATGGAGAAATGTCATTTTATTTTTTTATTTATATTTATTTTTATACATTAATGTGTATATACTTATTTTCTAGGTCATCAGTGTGTACTCTCTGCTTCTCACGTAGGCGGCACATTCCTGAATGTACTCACAACACGGACACACAACGCAGAAGACACAGCCTTCCTTCACAATAAGACTGCAGCAACCAGCACTGGACTGCCAAGACACTTATTGTGAAAGAGCCTACCGGAAACGAGCTTGGACTCTGTCAACTTTGACTAATGGTCCTCGACGACTCATCCGAGTGTGATGCTTTTTTATTGCATCACAATTAAATCGGATGTGAAAACTTCAGCTACAACATCCGATTAAGTAAGACTCCAGTTATCAATAAGGAAAACAAACCAATGCATTAGTAATCGTAGTAAACTGATGAATTCCTTACATCAGAATCCAACAAAAAAAACACAAAACCTGTAGATTTCCTTCAAATCCCAGACTCAAAACTGCTGCATGCAACACAATGATGGAGACGGACACACACACTCACAGCCGCACGTCTACATGCAGCAGGACGAGGTGTCTCCCCATAATCCAATAATCCCAGTAACACACTAGCCCGAGGATCGATTTCACATCCTCCAATATATCAACTAATCAATAGCCAATAACTCATAGAACGGTGATAGTGCAGCATCCATGTAAAAAACGAAAAGAAGCTGTGAATGAGAATGGGAGTGTCAGCTTTTGCCTAACCAACCACTATTCAGAATATATATATATATATATATATAGAATGCCCATTCTATATATATATAATTTTAACGGATTATTCAAATATCCTCCAATATATCAACTAATCAATAGCCAATAACTCATAGAACGGTGATAGTGCAGAATCCATGTAAAAAACGAAAAGAAGCTGTGAATGAGAATGGGCGTGTCAGCTTTTGCCTAACCAACCACTATTCAGAATATATATATATATATATATATAGAATGCCCATTCTATATATATATAATTTTAACGGATTATTCAAATTATAGGGACTAGATTATATATATCTATATCTACAGCAGAGAGGAACTTCAGTATTAACTTGCTACACAGGAGATGAACCTGCCACCGGTTCCATCATCGGACAGAAGTCTTCCATCTCATTCTGATTGATTATGAATTTAACATAAATAAATAAAACAATCATAATAATTTAGAGTTTACGGCCTTTTTTTACCTTGAGCATCTCCCCCACTGGTCAGGACCGCGATGCATTTCCCAGCTCCGGACAGATTCTCGAAGAATTTGCGGGTGTCCTGTCGCTTCGGTGGCGCCGCCGCAGCCATGAGTGTCGGCGGACGGATGTCTCCGAGTGGATGGTTTCCAGCTGAATGTCTCCGGGTGGATGTCCCTGTCCAGAGAGATACGATAGACAGAAGAGGACAGTTTGCGCGGAGACGTGAGGATCAGTTGAGGGACATCATGTTGTGTGAGAGGGGACCGCAGTGGACACGCCTCCCTCTCGTAGACACGCCCCCTCCCACAGAGATCGTCCACGGGAGGAGGAGGCGAGTACCTGCAACTACAAGTACACACACACACACACACACACACACACACACACACACACGCGCGCGCGCGCGCGCGCATACACGCACACACACACGCCCACGCACGCGTACAAATAGACGTACACACACACGCACACACGAAATACTGCGTACACGTAATACCGCGAGTACCTGCAGTAAAAATACACACACACAAAATGTAATTTGTCTTTCTTGTTACAATGCTCTATTTACATAATAATATTCTTTATGAGTGTTATTATTATTACCTGTTGTTGGTCTGTTTGTTTGTAGTTGTTTTCCCTTATATTTTTCTGTGGTTTGTAATAAAATCAGAGTGACACATCTTTGGTTTTCCAACAACTCTTTGGTTCTTAGGGGCAGGCTTAGCTTGATCCGAAGAACCAATGACACAGTGATTAACTGACTGACAGCTAAAAACTACCAGTGGGAGCCAAGATCACGTACTGGGGTAAATCCATTGTTATGAATTGTACTCTAAGATAATGTATTTCAGAAAGGAAATTCATAGATACATCAAGAGTTTTTTATTTGAACAAAACCAACATTAGGAGGAGGTGTCGTAATAACTGAAAACGTGACACAATTAGACACATTAGATTAGATTCATAGATTGTGTGAAGTGTGAAATCTTACATTTGTATCATTGCTGCTTGGATTGAATAAGTCAATCTCTGTTTCTTTATTGGAATACATATGTACGAAATGTACGTTAAAAGTGATTACAATGTATTCAGACTCCAAAGTGTTAAGGCTGAATACATGACCTCTAATAAAGTTCATGACCTTGAACAACAGAGGGAAATCTGTCTGAAATGATGAAATAAATAAATATAAATAACACACATACATTACAGGAAGATTACACACTTACATTATATATATACGTTCTTTTTATACTTTAGGAATATTCTTTATTTTATACTGTAATTTCTACGATTTAAGCATTTATCTGGCAGAAACACAAAAGTTTAAAGTACAGTGGGTGGCAAAAACTATGAAATAAAAAACAAAGCAAACTTTGTAAAGTACTGAATGTGCTGTAAGTGAAAGGGGTCATAATGAACTATATGATTATATGATTACTATTGTTAGAATGATCTATTTTAGGTAAGTATTATTATTATTATTATTATTATTATTATTATTATTATTATTATTATTATACACAATTGAACAAAGCATGACAGCAGCATTATTTAATTAGATAACGCTGCCACCTGCTGGTGAATTGGGAGCATTACAAACAAAGACAGAACACCGAAAAATCACTCAGATTACTGTCCCAGCCGATGAAATAAAAAGACAGAGACGGTCTCTCTCCATAAAAATAATTTATTTACAGTGGTATGAACCATAATTTAACGAGTAGCATTGGCAAAAGCAACATTAGAGTGGACCGCTGGCATAAAAAGGTGTGAACATCTGGACTTTTGCATTTTCATAAAAACACACACACTGATTAAACTGGATGTACTGGACTCCGTCACCACAGCAGAGAAGACTAAAAAAAGAAAAAAATCTAAAAATAGTATCAAATGTGAATTTGGTGTTATGGTTTAAATTAAATTAAGTTAGATTAAATTAAACTCTTAGGCAGCATCCTTCTACAGCCATAAAATTCCTAATAATACTACATTATAGAATATATATTTTTGATTTTAATTTGTCCAACATGGGACATTATGAACATTTCATATCAGAAACGGGAGGTTAATTTGAGCATTAGTATATTCCTGCATCAGTGCAACATCACTACTTACAATCTTTATTATTTTATTATTATTATAGTCACTCACAGGCTGCCACGGTTTAAATACCGGTGAGAGATTTAGTGCTGAAGAGCACACTGGTTAATTCCCCTTAAAGTATATATACATATATGTTTACAGTATCAAGAGAAATATAAAATATCAGGATTTTGTAGACATGATTAAGAAAGTCTGACATTCCAGACTTTTCTATGGCTGAAAACATGCAGCACCATGGAGTATAATTTGAGGGACGTGAAGAGTTGGAAAATGGGGTCAATGCAACATTTTAGTAGAAAAAAACTTAAATGCAAAAGGTTCTTTTCGGTGTTTCATTTTTGCAGCGCAGAGTTTTGTTTTTTACATTCATTTTGTTTGATAGAGAAAAGTCGTCCAGCAGGTCTCTTCTTCCTCACATAGAAACAAAGGTTTTTAGCTCAAATAAGTCGTTTTTAGGGATCATGTCGAAACTTGAATCAGTACATATAACCAATGCACGCATTGAGAATGCAACAACATTCAAAGATCCCAAGCAACAGAAAAACAAACTCCTAAAACTTCAGCTCAACAAACAGCTGCATGACAAGAGTGAGTCCTGGAGGCCAGTACATAACACCCATAAAGGCTCATGTTAAAAAGAATTTGCAGAGTTTCGTTAGTTACACACATGTTGTGTTGAGGCAAAGCTGCTTTGGAGGCAAAAATAAACACAGTGGAAAAATCTCAGTGGGCGGAGACTGAGTCGGTGAAACAACACAAACTTAGTCTGCGTTTGGTAATGTGCAATAAATAATTCTGCCAAATATATTTTGTCAGTTTGACCTGATGATTTCACCACAATTAATGAAGTCGTTTTTCAGGAAAACGTAAAAATGTTGTGTACCTGAACCGGAAATATTTCAGCTTTTAATATCAAGTTAACAAGGTTAAATAGATACATTTTCCAAAAAAGGCAAATAGATAGAGGAGGGTCAATTGAGGATCATAGTATTTAAATCACCCACTGAGGTTTTATTCAACCAATATTTTTTTTTGTCTCTGAAACAAAAACTCAGAAAAAAACACATGTTGGACTAAAACTCCAAACTGCTGCTTTGCTCTACCACTTAGAGAGATAGTGGCAGTATAAATCTATGTATGTACACTATCTATACACATTTACCTTCATTCAAAAAGTCATTAAATAGGAATATAGCTCCCTGGTAACTACAGCAGTTGAAATATATTAATTTTTAAAATCGACATCATAACGTACCATTGTGAGAGATTTTTATTTGTAAAGAAAGATTTTTCGTAGATTTTTTTTATATACTGTATGTCAAACAAAGAATCTCTCAAATTTCTTCAAATTACGCTTTAAATATATATTTTTAAAAACCTTCTTATTTGACGTCTTTCAGTCGGGCTCTAAAATAGAACCATAAAAAAAAAAATCCAGAGGTTTTCACTTGTTGCCCAGTTCCGTCTCCAGTGTCAACACACACGCACACACACGCACACACACGCACGCACGCACGCACACAAGCACACACGCACACACGCACACACGCACACACGCACACACGCACACACGCACGCACGTTATTACAAACACACTGCTTCAGAGACTTGAGAAAACCAGAGTTCGGGAAACCTTGGGGATACATTCATCTGACCAGAGCCTATGCCAACAGCAAAAACAACCTGCACTCGCTTTTCTCTAAGAAAGGGTAGAAACTGTCTTTAACCTGATTTATAAAATACAAAAATACTAACGTTTTTTTAGTTTGTTTCCTTATGATCAATTTAATCTCTGAATAAAATCCAGTGTTATTATATTGGTGAAGTGAGAGAAGATATGATGAAGATATTTTTGTTTCCTCCAACTCAGCTGTTATTGATTTTTTTTTTGTAAAAAAAAAAACTTTCATCATTAAGTTAAGTTCTATAAACAAATTAATTGTGTCCTTCAACACATATGATTTCATCGCTAACAATTTAAAATGTAAAACCTGAATTTTTTGCATTTTCTGTTAGGATGGCTCAAATGGCAGTTTCTCAATAATGTCTTGACTTTTTTTTTTTTTTTTCATAGAAATGCTAAAATCAGTGTGAACTAAGCCACACTGAAGTGAATGTGTTTTGTTTTTTTTACGTTGGAGCTTCTGATTGGGCTCCTCCATTACCCACTCAGCTGGGGTCAGCAAAAATTCTGTAACAGACAGAAAAAATAAAATAAAAATCAAGATAAAGTCAGTCAAAACTGAATAAATAATCAAATATAAAGGGACAATAATACAATACATATAATACATACAGAACTGGCATCATCATCCTGTGTCAGCATGTCTATTCCTGCCAGCTGTTCCAAAATCAGACTGTTGTCGCCCATCTGTGCCAGAAAGAAAGAAAAAAAAATTGTGATGTGTATAATTACATCATATATTGTCAGGATGATTATGATTCACGTTACAGAAGTTCTGTATTCACCTGCTCTGTGTTCATGGAGCTCATCTGCCCTGATATCTGGTTCATGACACCCAGGTTCATGTTGTTGTTGTTGTTGTTGTTGTTGTACATTCCTCCTGTGGGTTGTGTGGAGTACTGGGACTGGGACTGTTGGGGATACACACTGAGAGAAAGGCGAGCAGAGTTACACACCATTAGCTCAGTTCTCATATAAATATACATAATAAAAATTTAAAAATGAATAAATATTAAACTGATACCACATCACAAAACATACAGTAATGCCAATGATTCCTAAAAACCCTTACGACCCAGAGGATTGACATTTTTAGTGTTACCATAAACTTCATATCATACAAATACAAATACAATATAAATACAAAACTATAGATAAAAAAAGGAAAATTATTGAAAAAAAAGGAAAATGTTGCCGATGGGTTTTACCTGTTGCTGGTGGAGATGTTGGCAGACTGGAGCCACCCGCTGAGCTCGGTGCTGCTCTGGTAGCTGGGGGGTCCTCCCTGGGTGGGGCCCTGGGGTGGGGCTTGGCTCTGGCTCTGTAGCAGCATGGGGCTCTGACCCTGCCCCATCCTGGGGGACAACAGGGGGCTCTGAGGGGTCGCAGCCCCACATGGGAAACCCGACACTGGATCCTGATGCTGCTGCTGCTGCTGTTGGCTCATTCCTGCTGGTGGAGGCAGATAAGTGGATTATGAGGTGAACGGATATGTTCAAGTTTTTCAGCTACAGACAAATGTGAATGGAGTGATTCTTTTTACGAGATCAACCAGAGAATGAGTCCAGTATAATCAAAAAGATCAGTGACACCACCAGAGCAATGACACCTTATTAATGTGCATGGAAAAAATTCGGCGAAAGAAAAAAACATCATGCAAACATGTGTTCGCTAATAATCAACTTTAAAAAATATATTGATTTAAGTTCAGCAAAGATAATTTATTCTGATCATTTTCAAAAAAAGAAAAAAATATATAATATGATTATTGAATAATAAATGATTATATTTATTAGAGTCGCACACACAGCCCATCTACGCTCTGATCATATACCTGCACTGCTGAAGTGGAAGGCACTGTGCTGTGGTGGCAGACTGTACTGCATGCCTACATTTCCCATCATGCTCTGGCTAGTCAGGTGATGACCGGGAGAGAGAGGGGAGGAGGAGCTGGGATGAGGAGGAGGTGGAGGAGGAGGAGGAGGAGGAGTAGAAGAGGGCAGGCCAGTACCGTAGCTGGAGGCCGGGTATGGGAACTGCTGCGGGTTGCCCTGCGGGAGACGTGGGTTGGTGCCGCCGAGGGGCATCGGCGTGGGGGCGGCGCCGCCGCTCGGCATGCTGGGAGGCATGTTGATGCCCTGAGTGCGCATCATCATAGCGCGCTGGTGGTGCAGGTGCTGCTGCTGCTGCTGCTGTTGTTGGCGTTGGCGTAGGTGGTTGCTGAGGTACTCGCGCTGGCGCTGGGCCAGCATCTGGGCGTTGAGGGTTCCCTGCAGGAGGAAACAAATTAATAAATTAATTATTAATTAAAAAATATACATTTTAAGAAAAGAGACGGCGAAAAACTACAAAAGTCTACTATATTAATACTTTCATTTATATTTTTAACAAGCTGTTTGTGGTAAAAATTAAACTAGATAAAACATTTTTTGAAATAGTGGTTAAAAAGGGATGTGGAATAAAAGAGCGTGTGACAGACCCATACACCCACATAACATGTATAAATACGTATATATTATATATAAATATATATATTTAAATATAAATATACAATGAGACATAGACTGACCTGATTTGGTACATTAGACCTTAGAGGTAGATTCATATTGGACACTCCACTCATCTGGTTCACCACTGGTTGACGGTTCTACATGGAGGATGGGTGAAGAACTTAATGTCATGTCGGGTCATAAATGCAAAATGAGCAACAATCACACAAGATTTCATCTTCCAGGTTTCCATAATTAACGACACCATAAAACGATCTGATAAACACGTTTATATGCTTATGTCCAAGTGCTGTTTCAAACCAGGTACTGTACGAGACTGTGATGGCATAGTTCAATTCAGAGAAATATTAAATATAACCTGCATGCTGATCTCTTGCATGCCACGTATTATTTCAGTGTAAAAGCTAAGTATTTTCTGTTGTGTTTTTCTTTATCTGTCCACCAGGTGGCGTTCTAGACAACGGTTTGGATCGAAGTCAAGGTTATGAGTCAAAATATTAAGTATTTAAACGTTTTCTGAGCTAAAAAAAATATATATGAAGACAAGACATGATACAAACTAACCAGCTGGGCCTGGAGTCTATGCTGCAGCTGGAGTCTTAGGTTGTTGGGCTGAGGCGGAACCCCTGGGCCGGGGCCCCCCGGCCTCAACCCGGCCCCTCGGGGCCCCGCAACCCCCGGCATCCTCATCATCTGGGGGTACCCGGCGGGCGCCATCCTCTGTGGGCCCATGTGGCCACGCATGGTGGGGCCGTGGAAGCCCCCTTCGGGAGGGAGGCCCCCATAACCCGGCTGGCCCCCGTAGTGTTGGCTGTACTGAGGAGGCTTCATGCGGAGTGTTGGGTCTGAGGAGCTGAGGTACTGGTCCTGCTCTGACATGGGGCCCTGGAAGTGAGTAAAATCAAGAAATCACTCAATCAATTAATCAATTTGGTTCAGATCAGTCATGACCTGCATAAAAAGAGCTCTCCTCCATGTTGAATATTTTTTCTGCTGTATGTACGATATTATTGTCTATGATTCAAATGTTTCTATTTTATTTGAAGAAATCTAAAATCCCCCAAAATCTTCAATGTTTTTGACAGTTTTCATCTTTTGCTTAAAAAAACAAAATAAATAAATAAATGAAATGAGTCTAGAAACACTTAAACACACTAATTCGAAGAAAAAAAAACAATAACTGTGAATAAAATATGTTTTTTGTTTTGTTTTCGAATTATGTGTTACTTCTCACCTGTCCCGCCAGCGTGGGGATTCCCAGCATTTTGTCAATCTCCTCCAGTCCCTCGTAGTCCTTCAGCACGGAGCACAGCTGGCTCAGCAGGGCCCCTTCATCCGGCGAGCTGCAGCACCCCATCCCGTCCTCCTGCGAGACGCCGTACGCCGTCCTGAAACAACACACCTCTGCGTTATTGCTGCTAGTCTTGATGAAGCGCACAATAAAAAATAAATACAAAAAACACAACAGCTGCTGCTGTAGCTCATGTCTCTTGTGTAGTTAAAATATTCCAATACACAAACTGTAAACACTGCACACTGCAATTGAATATGTATCTCTCATTGTATATACTGTATATTTTTGTTGGACTATAATGTATATTTCTGCCTGTTTTTGCAGCATTTACTTTAGTTTTATTATAATAATATATTTTATACATTTGTTTTCATTTGTATTTAAACCTGTCTGCCCTGCTAGATAATAAAGGATCTTATCTTATCTTTAAAGTCTGACTCGGGATGAAACGGTTGACAAACCTGCTTTGGTTTCCATAGTGATCCATCATCATGCGGTCCGGCCATGGTGCGGTCTGATTGGGCGGGGCTTGTGGATGAGGGTAGGCGGGGCTTGCCATATCCATCTCTGAATGTTGGAGAGAAGGATAAAAAAGTTCAGGATCAGTTCTGTGTTTATTTTTTGAGAAGAGAGTTGGTGGCATCCATTTTTTTTTTCACGTCCCGTCTCTTCTCACCGTTTCCCAACATCTGCATGTTGAGCATGGCTCTGGCTCCAGGCGGGACTCTGGAGGGAAGCCCTGCGCCCATGCTGGGGCCCATACGAGCGGGTCCCATCCCCTGAGGGCCCATCATGGGCCCCTGAGGACCCACCACAGGCCCTTGAGGCCCCCAGCTCTGCTGTATGGAGCCCCGCATCGCCCCATTAGTCTGCATGCCTGCATTAGAGGAAGAAAAATGAATAGATTTATAGAAAAATAGATGTTAGATTGATAGAGCTTGTTTTTGTGTGTGTATTTTATACAGTATACTCTTTGTTCTTCCTGACTGACCTGCGTTGGCCATTGCAGCTTGGTTGGCCATGCCTGCGTGACCTCCCATCATGCTTTGCTGCTGCTGCTGCTGCTGCGGCTGCTGCAGTAAGGAGTAAGGGCCATTGTTCCTGTGTTGAGGAGGGAAGGACCTGGAGGAGTTGGTGTTGGGGCCCATACCGCCGTCCACAGGCAGACTCCGACATGGCTGACCCGGTCTGGCTCCATTAAAACCTACTGGGAGGAGACACATTTTACTTATGCCTTATCAATTACATTATTTACAACAGTGATTTTCAAAAAAATGGCATAGGAAATGATCCACAAAATTGGAGCAAAAACGATTTAATATATTTTGCAAATCATTTCTAAACATGTTCAGATTGCATTTTTTTAAATGTTACAGGCTACAATGTGTACATTTGAAATATCTTTGGTTGATGGTTGATTTTTTGAATGTAAAATAAAATGTGCCGTGGCTTCAAGAACACTGATTTACACTATTATAAAGGAATATGCGATGAGTGTATCCCTATTTTCTTATTTTAGATATTTGGTATAAATTGGACTCAGACAGAGACGTACTGGCAGGGCTGACGGGTGGGAAGGCTCTGTGCTGGCTGGCTGGGCTGATGCTGCTGTCGCTCATCTGCAGGATGTCGCCGATGATGGTCTGTTTGTCCACCGAGGAACCAGGCGCCACAGAGGATGATGATGATGATGATGACGGTGTGGCGGCGGCGGCGGCTGGTGCCCGTGCTGCTGACTGGCCTCCGAACAGTTGCTGCTGGCCTCCACTCTGCAGATCCTCCAGCAGCTCCTCTAACTCGCTGGTCTGAGGTCAGCAACAGGAAACAAATACTGCTTTACAAAATATATGCATGTAGGCTGACCCATGATCAATACATTATTGAACTCATTAAAATTCATGAAAGTAAATAAGTAAAGAAAAGGAATAATATGTGGAACGTTCAGTTGGGTTCAAAAATAAAATGTTATCCTGCCTAAAGTTGATATTATATGACATTTATAACAGTTTTGTGATCTGGTTAAATAAACATGCAGGACAAAAAGGGAATATTAGAAAATAGCTAACAGCCACCACAAACAAATTGTTGACACTGACAACATGTGAACTTTGAGATTCAGTATTGATAACAACTTTGGTGTTACACAATCATTTAACCCGCCATGCAAACACACACACACACAACAGTGACAGGGACGGTCTCCTGCGGCCGTTTGGCAGATGAATAGAAGAGGGAGCTAAAAATAAACCACCGGCACTAATGAGGTCATGTGTTGTGTACAATAAGACACACAGTCACAGCTCTGTTGAGCCCGAGTGCCCTGTATATACACACACACAAACAGCACACAGATACCTACACAATCCGACCCAAATATTGCCACACACCAAGGGCGTCGTTTGAAATGAGGGTGTCAGGTACATATCCTACAAAAAACGTTCTAAAAAAAACTTTCAAAGTCCTCTTATTGTTGGGCACCATCAGCAAACTGCTGATAAAAATAGATTTGAAATTATAATCCCCGCAGGCCGCAGTGGACAACTAACCTTTGCAGAGATGTATGTAGTTTCCCACTGCTGCTAATAAATGTTAGTTAAAAAGCCATCATTGAATTTAAGTCAGGACTTGGACACGAAACTAGGTGCAAAATAAAGAAGAAAGTCAAATATTTTCCACCTTGTGAAACTGATCCAAACAGCTACGCATACAATTACACACACGCGCACACACACAAAGCAAGCTCTAGCTCAAATAACAGATGTACATAGATACATGTACACTTGTACCATTAATGTGAGTGCACAGACGTACACAAACACACACACTCTGTAAACCGGATACACAAGCTGTGACATGATCCGCTATAACCCCTGCAAACACTCACCAGCACTGCTCCTTGTATTTATTTAATTTGATTCTAATCGAAACTAATTCCTCCTCCGCATTCTTGTTGTGTTCAGCTGGAACATCATCAGAAGTTTAAACAAAAGAATAAGAAAAACAACTTCCTGGATTCATTCAGCTCCGACTCAACAATTTCTCAAAGAACCGCGGTGCGGATGGTAACGTCCTGTTCGGGATCCGAAACTACACCAACCTGCACCTGCACTTTCAATGAGCCCAACACAACCCTGTAAACCGGCTCAATTCTGCTTCTAAAGACTGGAAGCCACAGAATACAAGAGTGTGAAAAGATGCAGGAGGAGAAGAAACCACTGTGGATGGCTAAAACTTGTGTTTTTATATATATATATATATATATATATATATATATA
>JAFBJU010000601.1:1060401-1072901 GCA_016785305.1 Colistium nudipinnis
CAGTATATATATATGTATATATATATATATATACCTAGTGTTTCGTCTCCTGAAGGGCTACCAACACTCCGCTCTTTAATTAAAACAATATTCTTGATAAATCATGAGCACTCATTTGCCTAAAAATAAAATACAGTTTACAACACAAAGGAATTCAGCGTAACATGATATAAAACTTTTCCTTAGTACTCTCTAGGGTTATCAACATCGTTGGTGAAAAATATTCTAATGATAAAATATATGACTGAAAACCAAACTGACCTGGTCGGCCATGTTGAATCCCACTTCCGGTTTCTCCATCTTCACGCTGCACAGCTTGGGTCCATCGCCGGCCTCCATCTTGGTGGCCTTGTCCAGGAGGCTGTTGTCATCCCTGTCCAGCAGATAGCGCAGCAGCGCGTTGTCCTTCTTCTTGGGGCTGCCCGGCTCCTGTTTAATGCCCGGGTCGCCCGTCTGCAACGCGCCGTCCTCCTCGTCCCCGCCCCCGCTGGCCATCTCGGGACCCCCGCCGTCTTTACCTGTGGCCTCGGCCGTGAGCTTGGCCAGCTCCACGGGCGAGGCGCTGTTCTGCAGCAACCTGTGGAGGATTTTGTGTTTCTCCTTTAGCGAGGTGGAGTAGTTGTTGTGTGCCTTACTGTTCTGCTCGTCCCTGAGGGACGCCGTTGGCGGCGGCGAGCCCGGGTCGGACGGCTCAGGCTTGGTAGTGAGGAGCTGCATCAGCTTGGTTTGACCTTTTGTGGTGAGGAGGCGGTTTTGGGCGTCACCCAGCTCTCCTCCCACGCCATCATGGTCCTCCTCTGATTTGTCTCCCCCCGGCCCCTCGCCCTCCTGGTTCTGGGACGACAACAAGTCTTGCTGCTCCCCAAATGTTCCAAATAAGTCGGCCTCTAAGCGGGCATGGTTGCTGGCCGTGGCGCCGTCGTGGAGAGGCGAATCTGGATGCGTCCCCTCTGTGAGGCCCTGGCTGACCCTGTGACCCTGGCTGAGGGCTTGCAATGCACTCAGGGAGTTAAACACTTGGCTGGTCCCAGTGCTGCTGCACACGGACGCCGGTGAGTGGAGGCCTGGAGAGAAAGAACCGGGGCTCTGACGATGGCGCGGCGACAGCATGGCACCCTGAGGCCCTAAAGTGACCCCGGGGCTCCCCTGACCCAACGGGCTGCCCAGCTTCAGGACGTGGCTGTTCCCCTGTGGCGTGGGCGCCCGACCCGATATAGTCCCAAACCCACGCCCGGGAGGGTTGCCGGAGACCGACGTGGAGTGGAGGATGTTGCCGGTAACGCCAGTGTCAGGGGACGGGGACGCTCCGCCCCCACCAGTCGGGGTCATCGGCTTGACCGTAATCTGCCCAGTGGTTGCGTGTGCGGTCGGTCCGCCCACATTATCCCTGGAGGAAAATCAGAAATCAATAACGAGAAATAGACTTGATCTGGAGTGGGGCCAGTTGCATGTAGGCCACTTATGGATAAACTTTGATATGACGCATGATAAAACTACAATAAATCTTGTACAACCTTTTTATTGATGTTGTTGCCACCTTCATTTTGTATTTATTGGACTTGGTGCGTTTGTTTGTGATGTTTTTTTATATAAAAAACAGTTCACCATAAAATCTTGAGCAGTGCACCCAGATATTTAAAAGCAGAAAGTAATGATTGGCATTCTGGAGTCTGGAAAAAAAAACACCAGGTCACAGCCTTTTTCTTTTAGCCTTAATTAGTTGTGGCATAAAGTAAAAACAGAGAGCGGTGTACACAACTGAGAAAACAAATTTCAACCGAGAGGGGAGACTTCAGCGAGGAGCCACACCAAACAAACAACGATGGAGATACTGTAGTGTGTGTGTGTTTGTGTGTGTCCACGCGCGTGTGTGTGTGTCTTAGTTTTGGTCCACACATATGGCTGCCCTTCCTAATAACAGGCTCTTTGTTTGTTTGTTATCTACACTGCAATATGCCCCCACCATCAAGGGGAGAGGCGAACATGTGACAGACACAGATCAGCAAAAGAGAGATGGCCTAAAAAAAATATATATATATTAAATATTAAAAGGAAATAATACATATATATATATATATAATATATACTTTTTTTTGAAGTGAAAAATCTGTATTAAAGAAGGGTACATTATGACTTCATTACCATGAAAATCATATAACTTGTTTTTCTCACACTAACTTTTTTGTTGGAGAAATGTGAAAAGTTTAAGAGAGAGAGAGAGAGAGATCTTTGAATGGATTCTGACATCTGCTGCAGCTTCAATTCTAAAGTGTTTAGTTTGAAAAAATAAAAAGTATTGAACAAGACCTGCTGTTTTTAAAAGGGACTGGGAAATTCAACCAATAAATAAATATCTGAGAGTTAAAATGTGTTAAAACAAAAAGAAATTAAAGCTTTACAATAAACTTTCAAATAAATTCTGGTGATGCAGAAAGGATTTGTGGGTAAAAGGGCGGTACCTCTGCAGAATGTGCAGCGACATGTAGAGCTGCGGCTCGTTGGTGGCTGCAGATCGGACAAGTTTGCTCTTTGTGTGAGCTGAGACGACGGTTCCATCCAACAGGGAGAATCTATACATGGGGCTGAGAGCTTGGCCGTTCCGCAACACTGCAACAACACAAACACACACACACACACACACACACACACACACACACACACACACACACAATTCTCTTCATTTATTTTCTTTATTATAACAGAACGTGGATGGCATAATATTGTTCGGGCGGCGGCTGAAATGACGAGGCAGTGATTTATTTGGTATTTGGCTGTTAAACATTTTAAATTAAACCTTTACTGACTCACCATCTTGTTGATGTTTTTTGGCAAACGACATGTCGCCCTCGTTCTGCAGGTGGAACCTCTGGATGCAGCGGCGCACCAGGTCCTCCCAGCCCGGCCTCATGGACGCCCGCAGCAGGCTGGTGTCCAGCGACGTGATCTTACCTGCACATTTGGACCAGATATCTTTCTGTTAGTGTGAACTTTTTGATCAGCCCATAAACAAACATGCGTCAGTGTGAGCTTTTAAAAAAATGCAGAAAGAAATTGTGTCATAATGTATAATATTATTCATTGTTATGTGAAATAAAATAAATAATAAATATTATTTATTTTTAATGCATATATAATGATGTGTATAAATGTACAAAAGATGTGCATTTATATTGAAATTTGACATTAAAAGATGTTAATTCAACTTAAACATATTTGACCATATTTGTGTATTTGTGTTATTTTTTATTTATTGTGTGTCACGTATCGGCAGACCTGATACATACCCTGCAAGTCCTGCCGCGTGGTGAAGCTCTCGTACATTGGCATCGCCGGTCTCTCTTTGACGGGAACTCTTCGTGCCACGCAGATGAGACAGGACTGGAAATCTGCACATTGAAAAAAAATCGAATAAAAATAGGTTCATATAGTTTTCCCCTGTTACATCCTGCACTAGTACATCCCATCCCATACACATAACACATAGGAATGTGCATGGGGAGCTGTTATGTAAAGAAACAATGTGATTGTAAGTGTAACTGGAGGCTCCCCCTCCTCTCATAGCTTCACCGCCGCTTCCCATCATCAAAAACACACGGAAACACGGTTGCTCGTCTGAACATTCTCATGTGCCAAGAGCAGGAAGGCCTTTAAATACAACGTGTTCGACCTCAATGCTAAAACATATCATTTCATTAACATTGAATTAACCTCAACGCCACAGCAGCTTGAAAAGATAATGCTGACCAAAGCTTCAATTAAAAAAACAGAAAACAAACAAACAAACAAAAAAAGATAAATAATAAATAACTAAACCCCTCAACACCCATCTCTCTGGGGGAGAGATGGGCACAATATGTGGTTGTCAGACATCTTAAACTAGAGTGGTAGTAAGATTCCTTCTCCCGAGCGTATGTATGTGCATTTGATAGGATAAGTTGGGGGAAATGACTCCCAATGGGTGGGAGGAAAAAGTGGAGAGGAGGTGGAGAAGAAAAGGAGGACAGGACACCAGAGGGTAGAAGGTGGGGGATGGATAGAGTGACAGGAGAGAGACAGAGAGTCAAGAAAGAGATGGAAAGAGGAGGGACTGAAATAAGCAAATCTGAATCTGAACTGAAATACAAATGAAAGTAACATTTACATATGAAAAGATAAATCAATAAATATATATATATAAATATATATAAATATATATCCTCTCATAGCTTCACCGCCGCTTCCCATCATCAAAAACACACGGAAACACGGTTGCTCGTCTGAACATTCTCATGTGCCAAGAGCAGGAAGGCCTTTAAATACAACGTGTTCGACCTCAATGCTAAAACATATCATTTCATTAACATTGAATTAACCTCAACGCCACAGCAGCTTGAAAAGATAATGCTGACCAAAGCTTCAATTAAAAAAACAAAAAACAAACAAACAAACAAAAAAAGATAAATAATAAATAACTTAACCCCTCGACACCCATCTCTCTGGGGGAGAGATGGGCACAATATCTGGTTGTCAGACATCTTAAATTAGAGCGGCAGAAAGATTCCTTCTCCCGAGCGTATGCATGTGCATTTGATAGGATAAGTTGGGGGAAATGACTCTCCCAACGGGTGGGAGGAAAAAGTGGAGAGGAGGTGGAGAAGAAAAGGAGGACAGGACACCAGAGGGTAGAAGGTGGGGGATGGATAGAGTGACAGGAGAGAGACAGAGAGTCAAGAAAGAGATGGAAAGAGGAGGGACCGAAATAAGCAAATCTGAATCTGAACTGAAATACAAATGAAAGTAACATTTACATATGAAAAGGAAAATAAATAAATAAATATATATATATATATATATATATATTGTTTTTTGTATAAATAATAAAATAAATAAATAAAAATAATAAAAGAGAGGAGCAGATAATAAACGATCACTCCTGGTGAAAATAAATACCTTCGCCCTCCTCTCTGATGGACTTGGGTTCTGACACGGCGAAGCACTGCATGGTCTCGTACTTCTGAGGAGACGCGTCCTGCAGGTCAGAGGTCGGCCGCCGCGCTTCGCCCTCCGCCTGAGGGTTGACCAACATACGGCAGGTGAAGGTGTGGCTGTTCCTGTTGGAGGAATCGCCGCCATGGTGATTGACTGTGGGATAAAAAGAAAAGAAAAAGTTATATGACTCATCCCAAAAATGAAAATAAATAAATAAATAAAATAAAATAAACAAATAATATAATTAAAATGTATTAGAATTAGACAAAAATATAGCTTTACAATAACACATTTAAGGATTCTTGTGATGCAGAAAAGATTTTTGAGTAAAAGAGGGCGGCCCATGCACAGAGAGTTAGAAATAGTTAAGAATAAATTGTCCTCACTACCATAAGGCCAAAATGTGACCATGCATCTCCACCAGTAGGATTCTATAACAACATTATTTAATTAGCCAACTATAACAACTAATGAATTTGAAAATAACTAAATAGATACATGAAATCAAAGTTTTCTAGCTTGTTTACAACTGAAACCAATAATTTCATTCATTTTTGTAAATTGACCTCGCAAGGTCCCACAAAGTGAAGGCGGGGGCCACGTGCGCCACCAGTGGCACCATCCCTGATTTGAGTTCACTCCTCCATCAGAACACAGTTAACTCTCTTCTTGTATGTATAGTTTGTAAATAATAGAAATATATAAATATAAATATATTTTTAAGATGAAATTTAATTTCACGACCTAATCTTATCTAATCTAATTTAATCCAGTTCTCACCCAGGCTCTTGGGCAGGAGGTTCTTGATGAACTCGGCGTGATCGCCCACGTGCAGCAGGCTGTAGACATTGGTGTTCATCAGCGCCTCCTGCTGGTAGTGCAGATACTGACTCACGTTTTCCGACACAAACACGATGTTGCCCTCCACGTTGACCACGAAGAAGAAGCCGTCCAGGGCCTGAAGAGGAGAAGGGAGAGCGAGAGAGCGAGAGAGCGGAAAGGGAAAATATATGAATTAAAAGTTTTTTTTGCCAATTTATATTACACTCAAGGCAGCATGATTTGTTATATTTCAAAAAATATATATATACATATTTTAAATAATTTTTCCAGCGTGATTCAATTATTATATGTGTTGGCTTCTCTAACACAGTGTGTGCGTGTGCGCGCGCTCGTGTCTGTGTGTAATTTTCCATTCTTTCATTCCCGTCAACTCAGCATTTTCCACCTATACGTACAGACTGTGATTTGTCCTTTAGCCTCCGACTGTAAGTCTGCCTGACACTGGAGAATAGAATGGGACATGGGATCTTGGTTCTAGGCAGACACCTCAGACAATGTTTATAGATATTTATATATTGTGTGTGCTTTTGTTTGTATGTGTGTGTGTGTGTGTGTGTGTGTGTGTGTGCGCTTTTGTTTGTATGTGCATGTGTGCACAGTCAGGCCCCTCCTCTCCTATTCTAATCTGGCTTTTCAGTAAGGTATTTATAACTCACTGGTCCCATGGTATACGTCACCAAACACACACACACACACACGCACACACGCACACACACACACACTGTAGAAGGCGTGATGACGCCATTGCTGCTGGCCAGGGGAACTCTTATCTCTGTGTGTCTGTGAAAAGTACAACACCATTTAAAGTCAGAGAGGTGAGAGGTCTGATTGTGGCACAACACACACACAAACACAAACACACTGCGTTTTGGCCACAACTGCAATGCAACAGCAGGTCTCATATCAAGAAAAATAAAGAAACATATGGGAAGTTATTAAGCTAAACCCACCTCCAGCATCATGGGCCCCAGGGCGTCTTTATCAATGACCCCCTGTCCCGTGGAGGAGACGTCGGCCTGCTGCACATCCTCAGTATCCGCCACCGGAGCTTTGTCTGCAACAGAACAACAACGCAAAACAACACACGTGGGAGTAAGACAACACATTTAAATACATGTAATTAAATGTAATCATTGAAAACACAATAACATTTAATTGTAGATGTTCCTGTGGGATGAATCGCCACATTGTGACCATGCTCGTCCACCAATAGGAAACTATAACCCCATCATTTAATTTGACAACTATAAAAATTAATTCAATGAAAAAAAAAAGGTTACAGGTAATCAAAGATATATAATACCAATTATAAGAAAGAGAAAAAAAATGCACAAAATTAAACGCACATCAGCGAGTTGCCTCACTCTTAAGTAAACTCTGAACCAGAGGCGCGCAGCCGTGCGATGGCGCGATGTTAAAGTGGCAGGTTTTAAATGCCTGGGATGTCACAGAGAGCAGGTATCACCAAGTTAATGCGCGCTACATTACACACATTTATGGTCATATTTGAGGCCAGTGCTTGTACCACTGCACTGTTAAGCCTCCCGTGGCCCCATTAGGCCACATAGCTCACATTCCTGATCTGGGACCGGAGCTCGTCATCAGCCCCTTCAACCCGGTCACTGACGAGTATTAAAGTCACAGACTAGATTTTTCTAATAGTTAATGAACATGAATGGGTTTATTTTTCACACGATCTGTTAATCAGGACAGATTTCGGATATATTATATATACGATATATTTTATATATTGTGTGTCACAGTCTTCACGGATGTATTTAACTAGGAGGAATCTATAATAAAAAAAACATAATAGTAAAAATATGCACAAATCTGATGGATGTCTACTTCCAATTAGATTGAAGCTTTACGTAAAAAAAATAATAATAATTTTTTACGCATTCATCACCACTGACGGTGAGCTGGCGACATCGCGCAATGAACCCGTGCACAAGGACACACACTCATCTCCTGCGTTCTAATTTGACCCTGCAGAGTCAAAGTTAATAACACGTGTGGGCTGCATGGTTAAACACACACACACATACGCCACCTGAAGTAGTAGATTGTGTGTGTGTGTGTTTATACAAGGTGACCCTTAGTTCATTTGAACAATCTTTGATTTGAAAGGAATAAAAAGTGTGTTCTATTCCCCTCATTAGTTTAATACAATGGCTGCCGGACAACAGTGTGTTTCTGAGGTTGAGCTGACAGCTGTGTTACTCGTGCTTCATCTATGTGTGTGCGCATGTGTGTGTTTGCTTATTCAGCTGTTGTTTTCAGACACAAACAGTGCTTCAGCATGTGGACACCGACTGGCTTGGAGGCAGAGACAGAGAAGAGGGAGGATGAGAATGTAAGAGAAAAAAAGAAAATAAATAAATGAAAATGGATAGGAGGAGCAGAATATGGAGAGCAGATCTTCCTGCTCTGATTTCATTACTTACTATTACATTCATTAATTATAACTCCACAGCTGGTTTACGTGTCTTCACGCGCTCATATTTTTTATTCCAATTTATTCTTTTTTTTTTAAATAACATATATACAGTATGTATGTAAATATATAACAAATGGCTGATGTTGGCTATTAAGTCAAATTTTAATAAGTCAATGTTCTTATCTTATCTGTATTCCAGCTCAGTTTTTATTTTTATAAACATATACTGTATATACACAGAATCTGCAAAATGCAATCATTCCTATTCATTTGGAACATTCATCATTAAACTTTTGATGTTCTAATGTGTTAAGAGCAGAAAAAAAAAATGAAACAAAATGAATAAAAATAAACAGGGGAGATCCTCACCCTGCTCCTTGATCCGCCTGATCTGCTTCACCGTCTCTTTGAGGATGGCACATTTGTCCGGCTTGACGTTGAGGTCGTCCATGTCGTTGATGTTGGCGAAGATCAGCTCTGCCAGCTCCTCGATGTATTTGTTCTCCTGCTCCCGGTTCCTCCTGTCCGTGCTCCTCTTCGGGCTGGAGGACGCCGTCAACATTTGGAAAGAAGAAGAAAAAGAAAACCAGGAAGCACAGGCGGAATAAATTCCTGTTTTACACTTGTTTTCACTTTTTACATAGTGCACACTTATTTATGTTTACGTTTTTTTTTACATTCTTGAATTCTTCTTGACAGGAATATAGATTAATGACTACAACTGCGGGGACATCATCAAACATGCACACAAATAGATATTTTCTGAAAACTATGTCTAACAAATGTCCTTTATTGGTTCAGTTTGTGCAATATATCTTAAGACCTTTAGTTTTTTCCGCACAACTTCAACCCGACTTCACCCTGAGCTACAAACACACACGCGTGTCCTCGTCATAACCTCAGAGACACACGCCTCGGAACACCGTCACTACAACCTTCCTACATCCTCCTCATATGAACCTCTGTGCGCAAAGAAATGCCAATGCTGCATTTTTCTAAATCGACCTGCAAAGTCACTCGTCCCATTTCACAAACCTCCCCCTCGCTTCTCTCCTCTTTACCTCCCCCCCTGAATAAAGCCCATACACACACATGGTCAGGTATGACCAATTTCTCTTTATATATTCTAACCCTCCATATAATTACAGTAAATATACTGCTACTACGTTCTCACCTGGGTCCCAGGACGTCCGACTGACACTCCTTCCTCTTCAGAGACTGCGGGGTGTCTCCCCCCCTACTGGTCATCTTTACCAAAAATTAGCACCTAGAGACATATAGCACAATAACAATTTTTAACATGTTTAATACGCTTATGATGTTACATACGCTTCATTTTTCGACATGAAATGTGGCAAGTAATATTCAATGCCACTTTGATGAAACTTTTAATTGAAATCCATTGTTTCAACGCAGCGCAAGTTTTAAAACTCACTATCACCATTATAAACCTCAGCATTTTCATCCACAGTATTTTGAACACAAAATATGTACACAACCTGTTTGAATGGTGCACAGGCCAACAGACCGTGTGTTTGTGACTCATATGAAAAAAACAATGCACCGTTATAAAGTGACTATCGGCAATAAGTGGGAGGACCAGTGAGACAGATACTGTGTCATTTGTTATCATCAGAATGCAGCCACTGATCAAAACCTGTTGCTTATCACCCAAATTTAGACACAAAACCATCAGAGTGTTTCTCGTTTCCTGGTCCAGCACCATCAGAGTCAAGATCTACAGAACCGATTCATTTAAATATGGAAATATATATTCAATCACACACACACACACACACACACACACAGTTAAAGCTAAAGGATGACCACAGCCGGCTTTAAGTGGACTCCGTCTCCATGGAAATCGTTTCTTTGTTTTGTGTTTAAAAAAAAAAAAAAAAAAAAAAACAGCAGTGTCAGGACGATGCCTAAACAGCTGCTGCGGCCTCACTCTATTTACTGGATGGAACATTATAATAATAATCATAATAATCATAATAATCATAATAATCATAATAATCATATTGGCAATGTTTCTCAATACATACCTCATCTGGAGGCAACTTCATGCACGATGATGATACATTTGGTAAAAATTAAGAAAATATGTAACCAAGTCAAAACGTGTAGTTTTGATGTAACTAAATGGAAATATATCATACAATGGTATTAAATCTGAGAGTATTATTGATGTGTGATGATTCATTGGACAACAAACTGTCTTTCTGGTCTGTTCAGCTTTCAAGGAATACACCTTTGCATTCTACTTCCTGGTACGCTCCAGGTGAGAGGCAGCGTGTCAGGTTACAGCCAGATGGAGGTCAGATGAGAGGACGGATAAACAAAATGGTGCATCGGTAATTAGGTCTGTCCTTTAAAAAAAAAAAGAACAAAAAAATAGCACATATATATATGTATATATATATACATATATATATGGATTGGATAATTGCGATGAAAGACTGTACGAGGTCTGAATAAATAAATGGTTGAGAAGCTACAAAATCATAGTTTTCTTGGAACTGTGTCGCAGGGTTGTCATTAAAGGAGCGAGTCATCCTCGGGCATTAGCTTGCAAAATAATTGAGTTTTTTTTTTAGCAAATAGAAAGAAAAAAAACTGACCACTTGCGTCATAAAAATTGAGGCTAATGTGTTTTAGCAGCCATAGTGGAAAAACACTTGACCAAATATAATAAATTATAACAAATTATAGTGTGGTTCTTATCTACTCTGGGACATGAGAAAAGGTTTAAAAATAAAAGATTATTGTTTTTCACCTCATAGGTGACATGAATAAAGTCAACACATCAAGAAGCAGTATAAATGAACACAAAACCAAAAGGATAGATGAGATTTTTAGTCTTTATCCTAAAACCTGCATGAAAATACATGGATATATCTGATTTAAAAGAGAGGATTTAAATGTGCACTTAAGGGCCAGCACACCGAAGATAGGATGGAACAATATAAGACTTTATTTATCCCAAATGAAATTGTTTCAAGTAAATAAAACTTAAACAAAAGTGCAAAGACGACGTACTTTCGTTTTAACATAAGACGAGGTGTGTGAGTGTGTGTGGGTGTGTTTGTGTGCGTAAGTGTGTCCACGTTAACACCGTAGATTTCTTTGTGCAGATTACTACAACTCATCTCGAAAACAATTGCATCAAAAAAAAAAGCTTCATTTGACAGAAAAAAAAACACAGACTGTAAGCGGTGGTCAACAATAGTGACCTTCCCTTCTTTTCTTTTTTTTTTTTTCATTGAATTGTTGTGAAAGTTTCCAAAGGATTTATCACACCAGCGTGTTGGAATGGAAAGGCAAACGAAAAGCTGCACACTTCCACTGACCCACTTCACTCTCCACAAATACAGACTAATTGGTATTTGACTAACGACCAACATGTCAAACTCCTGATGTGGTCTCACCCAAGCGTGAATCCGTAAAAAAAAAAAAAAAAAAGAAAAAAGAAAGTCCACTTTCTGTCACTTGTTTGTTTTTTATCTCCTCACCGAACATTGTTAAAAAAACTTCAGCTTCGGCCTCACAGCTGAATGAGGAAGCACTTCATAAAAAAAATATCCAGATTATAATGATTGTAATTTTAAATTGTGTCCTAATCTCTAAATCAGCCACAGACATTCATCACTTGAATTGAAATCAGGGAATCAGCAGCAAGAACCTCAGAGTCAAAGAATAAAAGGATTTATTCCTTTTAAATAAACTCTTATTTGTAATTTTTTGCCCGTCTCATTTCTGTGCATGTGCAGCTTTGTGTCATGTGAGAGCCTGATCGATTATAGACCGGATCAATAAGAATTAATAAGCCCTGAACGCGCCTGTCCCCCGCGCTAATTCAATGTTGAGTAGATGCGCACACACGCACGCAGGCACGCAGGCACGCAGGCACGCAGGCACGCAGGCGCACGCGCGCACACGCACGCACGCACACACACACACACACGCACACACACACACACACACACACGCACACACACACACACACACACACGCACACACACACACACACACACACGCACACACACACACACACACACACGCACACACACACAACGACCAACATGTCAAACTCCTGATGTGGTCTCACCCAAGCGTGAATCCGTAAAAAAAAAAAAAAAAAAGAAAAAAGAAAGTCCACTTTCTGTCACTTGTTTGTTTTTTATCTCCTCACCGAACATTGTAAAAAAACTTCAGCTTCGGCCTCACAGCTGAATGAGGAAGCACT